>OMNV01026186.1:0-12359 GCA_900303265.1 Brotula barbata | reverse complement strand
TCCGTGCCAACCCTTCATTGGCTTCAGCAAAGCCCCACTGTATGTTGCCCTGCTGTGGAACTCCTGCTGCTTCTCTAAGCTCATTTTATGCTCAGGAAAAATCCTGTGGCACTGCTGGGGAGATGAAAGTCTCTTTAAGGCGTTAGGTGTCAGAGGGAATTCCACCAGAGACTAAAATAAACAGGCACGTTGAAGCTGTGACGACAGCAGAGCACCCAGTTGGGCTGGTCCTGCCGTTTTTGCAGAGGCTGGTCTGGTTGTAAAATATGCTCAGTGTGGGGCTGCTGCGATGGCTTCCTTCTCTCTCTCGCTCACATCTGCAAGCGATCAGGAGAGCGACAGAGAGAATGTGACTTGATTAGCTATCGAATCATTCAACCTGTATTTGTGAACATTTTCTGTCGCAGTCCTCTTCTCTAATGTGCTGAGTTTGGAGGGAGATGATTTTCTGCCCTTCGGTCTGTCATCCTCTCAGAGATCCTGTCATGTGACTGATGGTGTCTGAATGTATGTGTGTGTTTCTAGCGGCAACCTTTTCCTCACTGCTATATAAAGCTACAAACTGGCTGAGTTCCTCTTCAGCGAAAACTAGAAGCACACAGATGAGCAAAACATTTCACAATAGAGAGGAGTTCACTCAACTTAAATGACAAGTAAAGCAGAACTTGGCTTAACCCACATCCCATTCAAATGAAGGACCCTTGATACATGCTATTTTGTATATCGTGGCTGTGAAAGGTGCTAAATGCCATGGTTACAGTATCATAGACACAACGATGCGTAATGTGTCTGTTCAAACCAAAAACCATATTTGGCCTACCGTGAAAATAACTCTATTACTCACAGAACCTTATGACTTCCCTGAGGCTCGATGGAAGCACACACACACACACACACAGACTCTACCGCCAAGTTTCCTGATAAATAGCGCCACCAGAATGTGGCTTATCTGAAAAGGTGACGTTATCCATATTAGACATTCCTAACTGCTTAATGCAGGACTCTGCTGATAGAGGCACCGTGTTTACATAGTCGAAGTGAGCAGACGGAATGTCAGTCTGACTCTGTAACAGGTAGGAGGTTGCCTCGCACGTCTTCGTCTTAATAGTTTATTTGATTTAATGTGACAAATGATACAAGCTTGTCGCCCACACATCCTCCCTCTATTTTTAGAATCACATCACAGTGAAAGTTTCCATTTGATTTTCGCTCCCTGCTCTTCCTGTGCAGACACCCACTTCTTTTTTGTTGATTAGAAGAACAGGAAGTAATTGCTTGTATGCTCGAGCTAGTGCTGTCTCTGGTGGTCACTCGGCATCACTACAAAAATCTGAACCAGACCGGTTGGTTGTTGTCACTGTGTGATACTACTGTAACTCAGCAATATACAGTATGTTAACATCAATGCTTTTTATCTTAGGTTTTTGTTTTTTTATAAATCTGATTGTCTGTCTAAACTCTGTCTCATGTCAGCCTCCTCTAACTGTCCATTTTTATCCTCTGTTTTACAGTGAATGAGATCATACGAAAGGATTTGACTGGTGTCCAGGCCAGAGGACAGACATAGAGGAGGGACCTAAAGCAGGACGTGACATCTTGTGCCCCGCCACACCATAGTTTTTTAACCTTCCGGCATAGAGACACCAGCCACCTTCTCTTCTTTGTTTTCTTTATCCATAGATTTTGGATGATTTCCACCAATAAACAGAAGAACTTATTTGACCCATGCCCCACCCACCAGGTTACTGAATCAAAGTGCCTTACTTTGTTGATTTTAAAAAGACAAAAGAAGAAGCGATACAATTGATTGTTTTTTATCGGCGAATTCAAACTTACCAAAAAGTGACTTCAAACTAATTGTCAAACCTGTCTCACGGCCAAAAGCGTTGTCACCTTTGGCTGTAGTTCATCTTGCACAAACTGTCCTGCTTGTCCTGATCTTACATTGTGATCATCTCATTCAATTCAAAGTGCCATTTTGTAAGCGAAGGTATATGCACGCTGCCTTACCAATGTACAAAGGAATGACCTCCTAATATGCACTGTTTTCAAACACGGGGTCAATGTACTTTTCGTACTTTTCTACAATATTTGAGTCATGTGAATATTGTATTTTTATATTATAAAGATATATATTGCATTATATTCAGGTAATATGCCAAAGAGGCTTCCATGTGCCTTTGATGTTAACATGGGTTTTTACAAAGATGTCCATGTTAGAGATTTTTTTCTTTTCTTCTGCATTTCATTGAAATAGCGTATCTGACATCTGAGACATGTTGGACTTTGTGTATGATTGTATTTTCTTGTGCGTCCAGAATGCCTCACAGTCTGGACTAAAATTGGCTACTGGCCTTTATGCTAATTTTGACTTTTTATTTGTTGTCACAGTTCGTGACATAGTATCCAAAGCCTGTTTCTGTGTGTATTTTTTATGTGTACAGTTAATAGAATTTTGAGGCTATCCACGATGACAATCAGTATATTGAAAGCGAAAAATACACCTATGCAGAAGCTCAATGCACACAGAAGATATGTCCGTACGTTTTGTGTCCAAATGTCAATATAATTTATATGCCCTATAATTAAATCCCAATGAAATCTAAGAGGGATTCCACCAGTTTTACACATCCAATTCAGTTTATCAATCACATTAATTACTATTGTGGATGTGAAAGTAACTGTATAAGTGCTTTAAGGAAAACAGGCTGCCCTGCAAAATTATGACATCACTTGCCTTTGGTTTTGTAAGTTGACAAATCACGCAACTAGACGCTGAGAGACTGAATCGATGTAGTTGCTTTTTAGATCTTCGGTTTTGTCGTGTTTAGCATCTACGCAAAATAAATCTTTTAATGTCATGAGGTGCATGGCACCCTCTGCAGTCTCAAAAGGCTCAATGCAGTTGGTTTCACATACTACGTGTCCTCCCAACCAGTGAACTTGAACAGTTGGATTTGCCCTGTCAGAAAGACATCGATAATTCATGTGGTTATGCAGCTCGCATTTTAGAAAGCAGCCGTAGTTTCCGATTTTTTTTTTTAGCTTCCAATTATTAGTATTCGCAATATTTTACAGAATGAACTGGGAGAAAATTCAAATTTATACAGAGGGCAAAAATTGGACGTGAAAGTAAAGCAATTAAAGACTGAATGTTCATGTTACTTCAGTGAAGATATTATTTGTAAAATCAGTAAGGATCTGTAAATGACATTTCCCATTGAGCCAGTACAGCACAAGTGTATGTCTTGAATGTAATCCATATTGAATTGTTTTCTCCCTTTGTGTAAATAATCAACACGAAATGTGATTGTCCAAGTTTTAGCTGCGCAAAATAGAAAATATTTGTCACATGTAATGCATCTTTAATCCGCCTCTTGTGTTTATAATATTCAGTACACGATGTTGTAGTTATCGTCATTTATTTTTGTCTGTTTTGTTAAAGTTAAAGTTAAAGCTGTTTTCATAAAGCTCTTGTCAGGCCTGCAGCCATTGGAGTTGTTTTTCAAAAGAAAAAACTTGTTTTGGTCCACAATTTTTTTTTTTTTTATGGTTATTTTACAATATTCGAGAACTTAGTTGTTAATGAAAAGGATATTAATAATAGTATCTTATTTTATTTTCTGTTGATAGTTTTCATGTATTTGTGATTAGACTTTGTGCCTTCTTAAACAGTTTCTGTTTCCTGCTATTTTTGTATCTTTAAAAGTAGCAATAAAGATTAACCGTATACTGTACAATCGTTGCTGTCTCGTCTAAGGATACTTTAGCTTTTGCAGCTAAAAGATGAATTCAATTACTGAAAGAATCAATGTAAAAATGAATCAACAATACACCAAATACTCCACATACTCCTACAATATACCACATACTCTATATACTCATACAATATAACACATTCTCCATATACTCCTACAACGTACCCCAACTCCATATACTCATACAGTATGCCACACACTCCGTATACTCCTACAATATACCACATTCTCTGTATACTCCTACAACGTACCACATACTCCATATACTCCTACAATATACCACATACTCCGAATACTCCTACAATATACCACAAACTTGGTTTACTCCCACAATATACCACATACTTGGTATACTCCTACAATGTAACACATACTATATACTGAGATTTATGTCTGGATTTTGTCATGATTACAGTAGTGAAACATTCTCCATATAGCACCGTCAGTGTGTGCAGTAAGAGAGGAAAATTGAATATGAATGGGCCCACAGACTCATCAAGTGTCACCTTTTCACCCCACCCATCCGTCCTGAGCTCCTCAAAAACAGACATGCTCACAGTGCCGCCCAATATGTTTGCTCATACGGGTACGCTGAATTTGTGCTGTGTTAAAATATACCAAACTCATCCTTTTTACCTTTTAAACTTTGCCGGAACTTCTTTGCAAATGTATTGTTACGTCACATCTGTACGTGTCACAGTTTCCACAAAATTCCAGCTGTATTTGGAGGGCGTATAAAATGATGCGTGCAACTTCTATAATAAGACAAAATTTTGTGTAAAACGCAATGGAAAAGTTTGTGTATGTCTTTATTCATGCACATTTCTCCAAACCCCTCTCGTCCCTCAAACAAATAACAACAAGAAGGGAGCTCTCATGCCCAGCGGCCCTCGTTGCTATGGAGACGGCTTGTTTGGTGCCTGGTCCTGGTGTCGGGAGGACGGCTCTGTGAATGAACCCTGTGTTCAGGAAGTCTCTGGTTGTGACATCACCACGGTTGAAAATGCTGCACGTGGGCTGGTGGCCCACTCATCCAGATATGCCATGATGACTCACGTGCCCTTTAGCACCCAGTAGTGTAATGTGTTCAGACTGCATACAGAGTTACTCTGTGAAATCCAACAAAATGAAATGCATGGCGAGGTTGGCATTTCATTCAGATGGCTTTTGTGTTATTTCAAAGACAGCGCTGAGCTCATCCTAACAAAATTAATATGGCATTTTAGCCTGCTCGCCACAATCACACACGATGATGGGATTTCAACCTTCAACCAGTCACAAGTGGAAAGGGAAAAAAACACATTGTGTCAGGGTCAGCAGCAGAGCAACAGTAATGGTCTGTTTGTGTGGAATAAAGTTGGCACCATCTGTTTGCAGACACTTCAGAAAAATCAACATCATTTATTCAGAGACGTGAGTCAGTTTCCTGAGCTTCAGGAGGCTGAGCCTCAGAGGTCGGATTGAACTGACTGGGTGGAGACCCAGCGCAGACAGAGGGACTTTACATGAAATGAAATGCTGTTCTAAAGACAACAATTAAACGTGTCAACATTGGTTATTAATGGATCTGCTGTTTCCTTCAGATTACCACGAGAAAACATGATACTATTAGCTTCATGCTCATTCAGTAAAACTGAAAACAAAGCTTGGCGCCAAATCAACTCGGAAATGAAATGATTCAGCCTGATGATGGCCTCATGTAACGTGCATGAATGATGAGTAACAAGACAATATGAAAATCCAGATGTCACATGCATCCATGCCCTGCACTGCAGTGCCCTCTAGTGTACAACATGGAAAGTACAGTTTGTGTGTACGTTCTGATCATGGCCTACAGGGGGAGATATGAGTATGAGGCTCATGGCACCTTATAAAACAATGACGTATCAAAGGGATTTATTCAGCATCACTTTACATCATTCTTACATGCTGCGTGAATTAATAAACTATAAGTGGATCTTCTTCAAAGCTCAGCTTATTATTGTTGCAATCTGTCCATAAAAACAAAAGTCAAAGTCAAAGAGTTTTCAAATCAGCCTGTGAAGTCAGATTGAAAGTCCAATGGGCACATCTTTATTTTCCCCATAAAGTTTTATTTAAATTCTACTGACAAATCTTGCAAGATATCAGGTCATCTCCAAACTTCAAAATGCCCCCTAGTGAATGCTTTTGCTCCCAAAACAAGTGAAGATGAGTATAGTGCTATCTCTATTTGCTGCAGACCTGATGTTTATGGAAGGTGACCTCAATCCGGTCAGTGATCCGGCCGTGGATAGATCTGGCCCCGCCTTACATCTAATGGCGTGTACTCAATCCTCACACCCAGGAATATATATTTTATTGGAATGCTCATAACTCACATTCCAGGATTGATTATTTGCTTTTATCAGAATCTACCGTGGAAAATACTTCTGTCGTTATCATTTCAGATCATGGCCCCTTAACAGTCTGTTTGTCTCCTCCTGTAAATAACCAAAAATGTAAGAAATGGAGATTTAACAATACTTTGCTACTGGAAGATGAGATTGTGTCTTTTAGTAGATAGAAAATCACCAGATATATAAATAGCAATCTCATTTCTGTGCTTCACAATATAGAAAGGTGCAATAGAAATAGCAGGGGAAGCATTTAAAGCAACCTGCAGAGGGTGGATGATTAGTTATTCAACAGATAAGAAGGAGAGAATGAAATTGATGAAGAAAAACAGTTTAATTCTAGAACTTAAGACATTGGAATCACAGCACATAATGACATCAAGGCAGACCTGCAATCGATTATGCACGAGGAGACAGCATCTGTGCTGTTCAGACTCCAGGGGGAATACTTTGAGTGATGAACCAGGTAAAATGTTTTTTGCATTGAGATTGAAACAACTAGAAAATTGTCAAACAATGCTGTTTATATGTGACAGCGCCGGATCAGCTATTTAGGAGCCAACACAAATAAATAAAGCCGTCAGAGAATTTTACTCCAAACATAATCAGTCAGAAGGCTCTGAAAATGAAAATGATGTGGAAATATTCTTTAAGGATAACATATCCTTAGCAGCTTTAAAAAAGGATCAAAGAGAACATTAGGAGGCTCTGGTTTGTGAATCTGAAATCGTTTCTTTCCAACATAATCTATCTCCTCTTCTTCAAAAGTCTCAACCCCACCATTTCATTGGGAAATGGCAGCAATAGAAATGGATCCTGAGTGATACAAATGGAACATTCAGTGATAAACACCCTCATACACAGACACACACCATATGCTCATTTTGTCAGAAGTTACAATAATAGAGTTGATTATCATCTCTGATAATCCTGCTCCTTTTAAAATGTGAATGGTGGATCCATCACTGAGTTGCCCCTGATGCTCGTTAAATAAATAAAGCATCAGTATCGACGGGTGAATACAACAACCGCCCACCACTAACAACAAGAGCAACACACAAGCTCCACAGTTCATCTCTATACTGTCAGTGTTCCTGCGTTTATATAACGCTCGCTTCCTTCTTATATAGACGAACTCTGAACAACCTTTCAACAGCAGGCACATTATAGAACAACATTCTTCACGCAGTCTGACCAGAGAGCTTTCAGTGTTCAAAACAACGTAGCTGATATTGCAGTACCATGTATTTTTATCTCTATTTATTTGGTCTACCTGTTCGGTGTGATAATAATGTTTTTGTGTGTGTACACGGTGCAAAGTGGAAGTGGGTGTGTTGTGAGTCAAACATAGCAGGGAATAATCTTATTTTAGATTTTTGGTTCTTGCCACAGTGAGAAGTTTCTGGGGCAAAAAAGTTTGTATTTGTGTTTGTTCATATCACCATCCTGTGTTAGGTTATATTGCTGACAGCAGAACAGTTTGTGAATCACTGGCTCCAAATCATAAAACACAACAATCTATGGTTGAAATGCATTATGAATGATTTTTTTCTCATCAACATTTCCCTGCAGTGTTGCCTTTATTCTGAGTGGTCCTTCACCAGAGCCTTACTGGAAACAATAATGACAACCGTTTGGAATGAAGAAAAGAAAAGAAAAGAAAAGGAAAGAAAAGAAAAGAAAAGAAAAGGAAAATAGAAAAGAAGAAGAAGCCGACGAAAACTTACATATCTCAGAAGAACAGTCTGCAGGAGAAATCACATCTGCTCATCTCTCCAATGGCACAATGACACTGTGAGAGGTTTGTTGAACACACACACACACACGCTCACACACATCCACTCAGCAAACTAGAAAATGCATGTGACCCAAACTGGATCAGTGCAGCCTAAACAAAGTCAACTGAACTAAAACCAGTCAAATAACCTCATAAACACATAGTCAGTCTGTGTGTGTGTGTGTGTGTCTCCGGCTCAAACTCTTTGCAGCAGAGCGAGAGAGATGCAGACACCTGTGTCAACTGAGACAAAAAGCTTCATCAAACCCAACCGCGGACATAAAAAAGGAGCCCATACTAATAATGACAATGCTGTAGTTGTGCTTTCGGCGTAATGCAGCTGATAAGTAAGAGGCTCTCCGACTGCTGCAGGGATCAATGCGGCTCGTCTGCAGCTCCTGTATTTTCTGCTGTTTGTTTGTTTATGTCTGCTTGGTCGATCTCGGGATATCATTGATGCGGGGAAGCATGAACGCTATTGATGGAGGTGTTTGTCGACACGAGGGAGTTGTAATTGTTGTGATAGGGAGGGTGTTACGGCTAAGTACCCCCACTAAGGCATATTACACACATTCACATTCTGGCCGCCTCTCGTATTTCAGTTGCACTCAGCTGAAGGAATGTCTCAGAGGGGAAACAGACCCATGGTCTCATTTCAGAAGTAAAACCATAAAACAATCCGTTCAACCCATTCACACACTTTCCCTGCTCCCCATCTCTTTCCCTTTGTCACTCTCTTTGGCTCTGTTTACGTGGAGTCCAGAGTAGAACCATTATGGAGCACGGAGAAGAGTTAAAATGTGTGTGTGGTGGAACCTGTGGAGGTTTTCAGGGTTTTTTAGGGTTGCAGGGACCGCAGATGTTACTAATTTGTGGATCAGGTGGACCGTCTGGGAAGCGTCGGCACAGCACACGTGGAGGTTAATTGCTTCCCTCAGCACCGCAGACACCCGACACCACCTGTGCTGCCCATCCCTGCTCCGCAAACAGCTCTCCATCCTTCATGTTGTCTCTAGGTTACCAAACTGCCGCCGGTGAACACCATGGTAACAGTCTTGATGTTGGGGCTCATGCCTCCATATACGTGGGGTACACCTTAATGTCTCGGCAGGCTTCCAATGCACAGCACAAAAAACTTTATTCTGCCCTTCACACCAAAACAGTGGCCCAACAGGCCCAACCGTGATAATACTAACTACTACTACTACTAATACTACTACTAATAATGATGATGATAATAATGATAATAATAATAATAATAAAATGATATAATATAATATTATAATAATTCAGTCATTCAGAGTCATTTGAGTCTCCATTCTCATTGTACGGCTGCTCCCTAAAGCTCCCTAAAGCTGAATCTCTATTAAAAGAGGAGCTCATGAATGTCTCATTAATGAAGTTATTATGCACATCTTAATCTTCCCATTATCACTCCGTTGAGCCAATAATACTACCAAAATGATGAATCCATTGAGACTGCTCACACCCAGTAGCTCCTCATGAAAGATCCCACGATCACACAGACTGAATAGAGGACTGTAGTACGATTGTACCTGCTATGCATAATGTTTCTAATCTCTAATATGTGTCTTTTATTCTTATTTCAATTATTTTCTCATCATGAATCTGCCTGAGTTTGTGACTCTAAATGTTCCATCTTCTTAACAGGGAAGAACAAGAAACAAAACAAATCAATCTGCCAAGTTGAGAAGAGACACCGGATGACACAGGATGCCTGCTGTCACTTCATCACAATGTTCTTCTGGCCAAGACCTCATTTACATCCAGCTGAGACTTTGTACCCCTAACACCAGGTAGTGCATCACATTTGAGTGATCGTAGGAAAATCAAGTCACTTTGAAAGTGTGAACTCTCTCTGTCGCTCTGCTCATTCTGCTTTAGATACACATGAGCATGTTCATTATCAACACTCGAGCCATTCTTGCAATGGGTCCAATTGTTGTTCACTTAAAGCAGTGATCCATGGATTGGCACCAAAATGGTAAAACGGTCCACTTTAAAACAGAACCGTGCCATGCAAATACACTTAGGTGTGTATGTGTTGCATGCCTTTACGTGTTACATGGTCCCTGCATCTTTCCACTCAGTCACATAGCAACAATGTTGTCCCCATAGAAACTGAATGAAATTTAAAACAATTGATATTTATATCTTACCTTGAGAACAAGAGAGTCTTTAAATAGAAATAATTCATTCTCTGGGGTTTGCTATTGCTCTTTTTTTTTAATTAAAAAAAAAAAAAAAATTTTTTACAAGTTTTTGTGCTATCATCATATAAGAAGAAAATGACTCGATTTAGTTTCTCACCCGTATTCAAGCCTTATTCATTCTTAATCTGAGCTGAAGCGTGCAGGCTCCTCACAGCGATGCTGTTTAACATCACCAGATCTCATCACTGATATGCTCCTATAACCACATAGTCCTGAATCCTAATCCTCAGGACTCAGGACACAGCTGTGATCTGACCTAGCAGCTGGAAATTTAAAATCCCAGGTGTGAAACAGTGTGTTTGGGCCGCTGGAATGAAGGTCAGCAGGGTTCTGAGTCTGCAATCCAGTTACACTTTTTGGGTCTTTCTCTATCGATCACAGAGTGCTGTTTGGTGCCTCCTTCAGCTGGGTGAACTTTTGAAAAATAAGACACTCAATTTTTCACTGTCATTGACCTACACACCATTCCATCCATTTTCCTCATTCACAAGAACGGAGTGCACACTTCTTCCATCTCCCTCACGGAGCAGTATTACCACAGGGATAGATCTTGCTGCTATCCAAAGTCAAAGGTCATCCTCCACTCACCAGAGTCAGCAGGATGAGAGACTTTAAATCTGCTTGCACAGTGGGAATTCTAATTTTCCTGCACAAAAGCAATTTTTGCAAACAAAGCTGAGCACCGAGCTGACCAGAGACGGTGTTTACTTTTGTCCACGCAATATCTGCTGTTCATATAAAAACTCAATTACACAGAGCAAAAGCAATGAATTACCCCTTTGTCATCGTGTGAAAGCGGCGCATTCAGTTCATGACATACTGAAACTCTTAGTTGAATTTATGCGAAATAACATGTCTGATCAGTGCCAGTGGGGATTCGGTGCGTTCATCGCAATCACGATTATGATTGTGTTATGACGAAGATGCAGAGGGAAATGAGGGTGAAAGCAGGTCAAACTGAACATACACTCCCAGGAGGGGAAGCTGGGAAGGAAGGAAAAAATTTGTCCATGGCAACAACACGACAAATAATGAAGAACAACAAAATGATATATACAGCTGCTGCAGCACCACCGTCAGAAAACATTTTGCTAGGCTACATCCTTGTTCTAATTTTGGTAACAAGTCATGTGAACTATTGACATACAACATGAAGTATGAGGTACTGTGAAAATTATATTACCATGCCAACTATATGTGAGTATGTGTGTGTGTGTGTGTGTGTGCCTTCTATTCTTTTATTTGAGGCATTGTATTCTGTCATTAGCCGCTGTACATCTCAAACTGTAGCCATGCACCATGTCAGCTAAAAGGCTTTTACAAGACCTGTGAAAGCATGACAGTGTTTTTTAAATTGTCTCCTACCCTTCTGACAGTGACAAACACAAAACACACAGAGTGGGGTTATGCTATAATTACGCTGTAAATCTGCCCTTCATTAAACTCTGTAGCACTACTTGTTCCTAACAAATCACAAAGGATTGCTGAATTTTAACAGTCTTTGGCTGCTCAACTCTGCCAAGAAAATGTAAATTTAGTGTTGTTCTGCGTATTCATGGCTTTATACTCACATATTTAGCATCGCCTGGGTAAGCTGACTTCTTTTCAAATTTAGTACCCAAGAGCTTCACACAAGCCTTAATATCACAGTGGAAAATTACTACACAATTACAGTTAGAGGGCCTGAATTCAAAATGCAAGTTAAAGTAAAAATACAGAGTGTAATGTGTAGACTTTATACTATATTCAGTATGTAATAAATGGAAATACCTCACAATGGCGAACTAATACGAATAATCCAAATTAGGGTGGTTAAACAGATAAATAAATGAAGAATAAGAATAAGAATAAGAATAAGAATGAGAATAAGAATAAGAATAAGAATAAGAATAAGAATAAGAATGAGAATGAGAATAAAAATAAGAATAAGAATAGGAATAAGAATAAGAATAAGAATAAGACTAGGAATAAGAATAAGAATAAGAATAAGAATAAGAATAAGAATAAGAATAAGAATGAGAATGAGAATAAAAATAAGAATAAGAATAGGAATAAGAATAAGAATAAGAATAAGAATAGGAATAAGAATAAGAATAAGAATAAGAATAAGAATAAGAATAAGAATAGGGATAGGAATAAGAATAAGTATAAGAACAAAAACAAGAACAAGAACAAGAACAAGAACAGGAACAGGAACAAGAACAGGAATAGGAAT
>OMNV01026184.1:0-26826 GCA_900303265.1 Brotula barbata | reverse complement strand
TGAGTGAATGAGTGAGTGAATGAATGAATGAGTGAGTGAATGAGTGAGTGAATGAATGAATGAGTGAGTGAATGAATGAATGAGTGAGTGAATGAATGAATGAGTGATTGAATAAATGAATGAGTGAATGAGTGAGTGAATGTATGAATGAATGAGTGAGTGAATGAGTTAGTGAATGAATGAATGAGTGAATGAATGAGTGAATTAATGAATGAATGAATGAATGAGTGAGTGAATAAGTGACTGAGTGATTAAATGAATGAATGAGTGTATGAATGAATGAATAAATGAATGAATGAGTGAGTGAATGTCTTGTCTACAGAAGAATATTTTTTACTGGGTAGTTTTTTAATTACCAATTGAAAGGCAAATTCAATGAAAAGTCAAAGTTCAAAAACCATCGCCCTTTCGTACCTGACCTCCAACTCTATGACTTCCGAGCTCCTCCCACTCAAATTCAGACTGTCACGTGACCTGTTTCCCATCCTCGGGCCCATCTCCTGTTTCCAGGAAGTCTCTGGTCCTTTGTATTAATCACAGCGAGACTCTTGTGAAGGACGTTGAGCCATTAGAGCTGACTAATCCATTTATACATTTAATGTCCTTTTCTAATCTGTTTAGCTGGCTTTGCCTCCATACCAGACAAATGGCTTATTATTGGCTTATGTACTGTTCACTGTATGGCCCTCAGCAGTCAATCACCCACTCTAATATTCAGAAAGCCCAGCTTTGACACTGAATTTAAAGCGACATGAAAAGAGCGTGTTGAACAAAGTCAAGTATTTCCAATCAGGTGTAATTGGCTTGTCGGAGCCGGCAGTGATATATGTCGGTAATTAGTTAAGCGGCCCGAGTTTGTCTCAAAGGGTGTTTTTTATTTTTTATTTATTTTTTTCCCCCTCCTCTCTCTCAAAGCTCGAATGTGAATCAAAATGTCAGAACAAACGGGGGAATAAGGAGCTTTTTAAAGGGCTGCAGCTCCGGGTGGACTCAGCTGATGGAACAGGCAGGGGTGTAGGTTTGAACCCCGCAAAGTGTCAGCGTGTTCAGTGAATACAACCACAGTGACCCCTGCACAAAAAACGATCTGATATTATTTACGTGCCATAAAAAATTGAAATTCTCTCTTTGTAAGCGAAAAACCCCAAAAACAAAAACAAATTATTTATTAATTAAGTCCTGAAAGCAGTTCCTTTCAGTTTTTTAAACAACATTCATATTCATCATTATTAATAATCTGAGAGTTTTCAATACATAAATGTTTGATTTCTGCACATTTTTCTTATTTTGATTTTGCCATAATGTGTGCATTGAACAATGAAAATGGATTTTTACTATTTTGAATAAACGGATGGATGAATGGATGATGATGATGGAGGGATGGATGGATGGATGATGATGGATGATTATGATGAATGGATGAATGGATGATGGATAGATGATGACGATGGAGGGATGGATGGACAGATGACGATGGATTATGATGATGAATGGATGATGACGATGGAGGGATGGATGGACAGATGACGATGGATTATGATGATGGATGCATGAATGGATGATGACGATGGAGGGATGGATGGACAGATGACGATGGATGATGATGATGATGATGATGATGAATGGATGATGGATGGATTATGATGATGATGGATGATGATGATGATGATGAATGGATGAACGGATGAATGGATGATGATGATGATGATGATGGAGGGATGAATGATGGATGATGGATGATCATGATGATGATGATGTATGGATGGACAGACAGACAGACGGACAGATGGACAATAGACCTGGGACAGTTGGAGGACAGAGTGTGTGTGTGTGTGTGTAGTGGAGTGGAGTGTGTGTGTGTGTGTTTGTGTGTGTCGTGGAGTGTGTGTGCGTGTGTGGGGCTGTGAAGCGGTGAGCTGTATCGCTGGCTGAACGCTCCGGTAACCACTGCAGCCATTTCTTAATAACATTTACAGACTCATAACGGCTTTCTGAAATACTCCTTCTTCATCCCTCCATCCCTGTGTCATTCACCCCTTCCCTCGCTCATCTGTCTCCACCCATCTTCCCCTCTTCCCTTTGTCCTTCCTTTTTAGTCCTCTCATTTGTTTACTTCCTTGAATGTATTTATCTTCCTCCTCCTTTCCTAATTCTTTACTATTTTCATCCTTTCATTTATTCTCCTCCCCTTTGTTGTTCTTTCTCTTCTTTCTTCCATCTCTCCATTCCTCCTAAACTTCCTCCTTTAT
This sequence comes from Brotula barbata, assembly GCA_900303265.1. Lineage (NCBI taxonomy): Eukaryota > Metazoa > Chordata > Actinopteri > Ophidiiformes > Ophidiidae > Brotula > Brotula barbata. The sequence continues at coordinate 24,577 of OMNV01026184.1, read as the reverse complement.
TCTCTGCCTCCCAAACTCTTTTCAGTACTCCTTCTTGTTGTATTTACCATTTTCCTCCTTTCATTTTCTCTGCCATTCATTCTTTCCTATTCCATATCCTTACCTCCCTCCATCCTTCCTTCCTTCTATAGTTCCATCATTCCTTCCATCCTTCCTTCCTTCCTCCCTTCCTTCCATCCTTCCTTCCATAGTTCCATCTTTCCTTCCATCCTTCCTTCCATCCCCCCTTTATCCTTCCTTCCATTTTTCCTTCCTTCCATAGTTCCATCTTTCCTTTCATCCTTCCTACATTCCTACCATTCTTCCATCTCTCTTTCATCCCTCCATCTTTCCATCTCTCCTTCATCCTTCCATCCTTCCTTTCTTCCTTCCTCCCTCTCCCCTGTTTTCCTCGCCATTCCTTCCTGTCCTCCTGTCCTCTGTCCACATGTTGTCTCTGTTCGTCCCTCCTTCATCTTTTTTTGAACACAGAACAACAAAGACATTCTGCTGATGAATAAATTGCAGCTGTTGTTTTTACTTATATATAAAACGATGGATTTAAGTGCAGAGAGAGTTCGTTTTAAAGCCATCTGTCCCTCTGGGTGTTGATTCATTTGTTGTCGACTAGCTGTCACTCACACCGTTTGATCTGCACATTCACTAATTGGTCTTTTAAATATTTTTTTCTAAATTGATCCTGATGAAGTTGTTGATCAGAAGACGTTGATGGATTTTAAGAAGCAGTGAGCGTGGTCTCAGCTGAGTTGAACGCAGAAGGCAGGTTTCTGATATTTGGAGCTAATGTTGGTAAAATTGTTGCTATAACGAGAAAAATTAAAGATCAGATTTTGGTCTCTTTAGTATTAAAAAGAGCCTGAAACAACATTTGGATCGGTAGATACAAATCAGAGGGGACCACGGAGCACAGACATCACTGTTAGACTGACAAAGCTGTGTGATATACATCCATCATTCATCCATCCATCCGTCCATCATCATCCATCCATCATCCATCTGTCCATCCATCATCCATCCATCATCCATCCGTCCATCCATCCATCCATCATCCATCCATCCCTCCATCCATCCATCCATCATCCATCCACCCACCTGTCCATCCATCTATCATCCATCCATTCATCCATTCATCCTTTACCTAAACTCTTATCCATGTCAGGGCCTAAACCCCTTTTCATCATTTCAGCTGTGGTAATTGTAATTTTTTTGCTCTAACTGTCTATATATATATATATATATATATATATACTATATACATATACAGTATATATGCACTTCCTGATATCAGAGATCTTGTTGTATATGCTAAAACCTGCAACAAGATCCCATAGATGTCCTCGTTTATGTTGCTACAAACAGTAAGGCACTGTGTGTTTAAATGTTTCATGAAACCACCTGAAGTCTAAAGTGTCTTCACAAAAACCCTCCAATGTTACTGTGTCTTTAAAGAGGACAAACTCCCCATGTTTGAATTCTGTCCTGATAATGACCCTTTGACCCCAGAGAATGTCCAACCACATAACAGTACCATAATGGGACTTCAGTGAGATGATGTGTGAGGCACCGGTGGACTTTATTTTCTTTATGGCACAAATGAACAACGTGTTTCATGTAATTACACGCTTGAACAATAATAACATCTGTGTTTTATAATCGGCTCAAAAACATCCCTGAGCTCACCATTTTGTCTCTGGTTTCTTGGACATGTCTTCGATCCACCTGTGTCCCTCTGTGTCCTCAGCACAGACTGTACGTACACAATGTGGATGCATGAACGTCGTCTATGCACTAACTGAGACAAATTTAGAAAATATAAAAAAATACTCTATCAACCTTTGGCTCCTCGTGCAGAAACTACAGGGGCCCGAGAACGGTTCCCTGAGGAACTCTGTTATTAATGATAATGGTAGCGGTAATGATAATGATAATATTTCCTGGAACATGTTACATGATGAGGGTTTTACATAAAACCCACTGACCCTCTGAGATGGCTGTGAGGCTCAGAGACAAGATTACAGATTATGAGGATGGATCGATCCATTCTGAGCCACACGTACGTGGAAATTAGTGTTTCGGTAGTGGTAAAATTACTGAGGTATTTTTCACTCCGTGATGTTAAGGTCCATGTTCCACAGGTACCCAGGGCTCTGAGCGTTGGACCAAACGGACAAAATAAGTCAGCTCAGCTCCGATTACGTAGCTTCCCCGAACAGATTCGAGACTCAGATGATGTCATATGCGCTGTAGGGCTGAAGTGAGTTGGAACGTTCCACGTTAGAACCTTGAATCACGCCGAGAAGTGATAAAGTGTAGATGTCATTCAGCGCTGAAACTGGATCACACCAGTCAACCACAGTTTGTGTTCTCCTAGAAGTCATTTCTGAGTTTTGTCACAGTGTTGCATCACTCGAAAAAAATCACTGCGCCACTGTCAGTCTGTCTCTCTCTCTCCTCTCTCACACACACACACATACACACACACACACTCTGCATGACACTTTGCAGTAATTTGACAGAAAACAATAGAGCGTATGGAAACAAGCGGATACTAACAGCTGTCTTTACAAAGCTGTTTCAGTGTGTGTGTATGTGTGTGTGTGTGTGCTGTAGCAGGTCAGCAGAGACGTGCTCTCATTAACAGTCTGTGTTTCTCTACGCTTTTTCTCTCTCTGTCATGTGCATATGTGTGTGTGTGTGGAGTTGATTCTCTCTCTCAAACACATACAAACTGATAGCGTTGCTCTCAACACTAATGAGAGTTTTGTGGCTGTGTTTGTGTGTGTGACCTGATGTTATTAAATGATATCAACATCAAGTCTCCTGTTTGAAGTTAAACTTTTTTTTCTTTCTTTCACCTCTCTGTTCCACTTACACATACATACGATGAGCACACGAGGAGCAGTGTGTGAGATGGAATTTATTGCAGCGTTATCAGGTCTGTGCATCACAGTTCTGACCCCCCACTCCCCCACCCCCCACACCGTGTGTGTGTGGGTGTGTGTGTGTGTGTATGTATGTGTGGGTTTGTGTGTGTGTGTGTGTGTGTGTGTGTGTGTGTGTGCCCTATCAGTGCTGTGTCTCGGGATAATCATACATCATAGTTCTACTGAAACAAATTGCTTCTCTCTCTCTCTCGCTCTCTCACACACACATACACACGCACGCACACACACACATCCTGGTTGAGCTTTAAAAGATTGTGGGCCATTCAAACAGGAATGAGATCAAATTCAAAAGTGCATCGGTGAGGCCGGTGTCATCAGGATACACAGCAACATAGAGCGGGGTGTCATCTGCATAGATAGGAAAGGAAATGACACACCCCCTGAATACACCGTCCGAGGGGAGCGTGTGGAGATGAAATAAAAGTTGTCCTAAAATTGATCCCTGGAGAACACCACAAAACAGTAAGACCTGTTAGAGGAGCAACAAAGAATGTTACGATGAGATCCAGCTGATTAAAGACAGACACGTGCAATATTCAGAAAAAAACGGATCTACACCCCAGGGAGTCCAAACAGTTTTTCTAAAATATTGCTTAAAAATTGGCGATTGCAAAAAGGTCTAAAATTAGTCCGTAATAATAGATCTAACTTTGCTAGTAATCAACTTTGGCTAGTAAAGTCCAGAGTGTCAGACTGATTGTGCCTTTGGCCCTGCGTGCGGTTTAAGAGCCATACATTCCAATAAATCTTAAAAACTCTGCCGCTGCTCCTGTGCTCTCCTTACTGTCAACATCAAGATGAAAATGGCTGGTTAGAATGAAACGGTTGTAACCTGTGTGAATAACAGATAGCATTTCAGCAAATTCACTTCAGAAATGACAGCACCATTGTTTGGGGAGTGTGTGAGTTATGACTCCCACAACAGGAGGTGTGGTCCATTCCTCCATCAGCGTCTTTATCTTTTTCTCCCCTTTCTCACCTTTCTTTCTTTCTCTCTCTCTCCCTCCGTCTCTCCATTTTTCCTCCATTTACACTTCTGTGTCTTTGGACTGACGCAAAGGGAGAGAGAGAGAGAGAGAGAGAGAGAGAGAGGGCAAGCGTATCCCTAAATTCAGACAGTGGGAGATATGCTGTGTTTGATGGGTTCCACATAGGATTAATTTGTTTCCATGGCAACTGACCATTGTGGATGCTGAAATGGTCCCAACGTACCACCAATGTAACACCAACATCACACACACACACACACACACACACAAAGTACACACGAAGTAAAGATACTGTTAGCATTTTATCATCTTTATTGAAGGTTAACCAGACAACTCTTATTTATCTGTTTAATCTAATTACATAAGTGTGTTTGGGTGGTAGTTACATAAGTGTGTTTAGGGTGGTAGTTACATAGGTGTGTTTAGGGTGGTAGTTACTTAATTGTGTTTAGGGTGGTAGTTATATATGTTTGTTTAGTGTAGTAGTTATATAAGTGTCTTTAGGGTGGTAGCTATATAAGTGTCTTTAGGGTGGTAGTTATTTAAATGTGTTTAGGGTGGTAGTTATATATGTTTGTTTAGTGTAGTAGTTATATAAGTGTCTTTAGGGTGGTAGCTATATAAGTGTCTTTAGGGTGGTAGTTATTTAAATGTGTTTAGGGTGGTAGTTATATATGTTTGTTTAGTGTAGTAGTTATATAAGTGTCTTTAGGGTGGTAGCTATATAAGTGTCTTAAGGGTGGTAGTTCTTCACGGTGGCTGAAGGTGGTTACAGTCGTCCCTATGAAGTGCCCACCTGTGTTTAATAGCCGCCACACATCTGAACCTACATTTCCTTCGGCTTGTTCTCGCACGCCCGATCGGGCTTTGTGGCGTCGTGGAGGTGAGCTGTCATGTAATCTGGGCTCCAAAAAGGTCAGTGAAAGTGAGACAAAAGTCACATCCCAGCCGTGACCGAGCGGACGCGAGCCGCGTCAGGCCCACACTGTCATTAGCATTAACAACACTTCACCTGGCAGCACGGAGGCAGGTAAAGATCCGGAAGCGGCCGAGTGTGCAGCTGTCAGCCGCGTTAACAAGAAGATGAATGGTCTGAGCGTCGCCAGCGTTTTGTCTTTGAACGCCTCAAAGACAAAGAGCCGGAACGCAAACCAGGCAGCAAAGTTACGACACCGTACCGGCCCATCGCTCCCCCAAATAACAAGGTGGCTTCCTGAGTCCAACACGGGCAGATGTCATTGTTCCTCATCAATGGCAGAGGAGCAGGAACATATCGATCAGCCTGTTAGATTCCTTATCCACTGGCCAAAGCAGCTTCAAGTCCAGCTACGTCCGTCCGCTTTTACAAAAACACGTTGCGTTATCTGCAGAAAAACGACCAAAACAACACCGAAAATGACTCCCGCCTGCATACGATTCAGATGTTATCCTCAGTTATCCTCAATATGCTGCATATGAGAGCGATAGCCTGAACAAATCACATTTATTTTGGAAATGGTGACCATCCTGCCCGCTACACTGAACAAATCAACACTGTGACCGAGCTGCATTTCTTGCGGGCGCTGCTGTGTGACAGACAAAGAGGCCAAAGGCGTCTGTGAAATAAAAGCCTGCAGAGTTCTTCTGTCAGATTGTTTGCTTTACAACCTGCCCAACAGCTTCTGTTTGTTTGTTTCTGAGCCCAGAAACACACACACACACACAGAGAGAGAGAGAGAGAGAGAGAGAGAGACAGGTTGTGGTCTCCTCCCCTCGTTCTCCTGGATCTGGTGGTAGTTTAACGTCCAGCTTCCTCCAGAACAGAACAGAATATTCCATCCTGTTAATCAGTGCGTACGCCTGAACATCCTGCCTGGAGTTCGTTTATATATGTGGTATCTTGTCCGTATATCATGTATTTCAAGGACGTGCCACATTGAAGAACCTCATTTGGCATTAATGTTCGTTTCTGATTGAGGAGACGGAGCGAGTCAGTGATGGATTTTGACAGTTGGACTCTTAATGTGTGAAGAGGAGCGTTTTACTGAACCCCGTCTGACTGAACACCTCCATTGATGTGATCAGTGTGAGAAAACCTTCATGGTCTGTGTAGGAAAACCATGGTGACCCCATGGTGTAGGGAACCTATGGACTGCCTAATCCATGTGACATCACAGGTCACGTGACGGCTCCTGGTTATATTATATACAGTATATACCAAAAACTATACCAAAAATGTGAGGTATTAAAGTGTGTACCGTCAGAGAGGAGGGACGAAAGTGTGTGTGTGTGTGTGTGTGTGTGTGTGTGTGTGCTCCTCTTTATCAAACTTTCTCCTGCTGACTAACCCTCTTGCTTACTGTGGAACAACGTACTGAGAGAGGGAGAGAGTGAGAGTGAGAGAGAGAGAGAGAGAGAGAGAAATTCCTTTTCGTCCTGTACAACAAAGGCGTCTGCCGTAGCCACGCCCAGATGATGATGACATCAGCGGTGAGGTCAGAAGCGTCCGTCTGTGAGTTCGTTCCTTTCTTCTCTGACTGATTTCGCTTCGTTATGGTTTTGACCTCCGTGTTTTCGTTCTTCCGGGGATTCAAGCCAAAGCTGAAATGAGCGTCTGGCACTCCTTTGGCTCCTCGTTTCTCCTTTCCACCATCCCTCCTCTTTGTCCTCCTGTCCTCTTCATTCATCCACTTTATTGCCCATCATTCCTTCCATCCATTCCATTCCTCTAGTTTTTCTTGTCCTCCTCCAGCTCTTTTGCTCCTTTCCTTTATTAACGTCTCTCCTCCCATTTTTCCTCCTTCTCTCCCGCCATCTCCTCCTCTGTCCCTCCGTTTCTACATGCTTCATTTATCCGCTCTTCTTTGTTTGTTTTTCCAAAACTTCATCCCTCTTTCTTTGGCTCTCCTCTCTGTCTCTGCTCCTCCTTCATCCTGCTTGGCCTCCTCTCCTCCTCTCCTTATCTTCTCTTTTCTCCTTATTTTGTCTCTTTGTCTTCATACTCAATTCCTCATCTTGTCTCCTCCCATCCCATCACCTTGTCTCCTCTCCTTGTTCCTTCTCCTTGTCTCCTCTCCTTGTCTCATCTCCTCTCCTGTATTTTGCTCTCCTTGTCCCCTATCCTCTCCACTCCTCTCCTCTATTCTATTTGTTTTCTTGTCAGCTCTCCTCGTCTTCCCTCCTCTCCTCCTCCTCCTCCTGTCTTCCGCTCCTTGTCTCATCTTCTCTCCTTTCCTCCTGTCCTCTCCTTCCCTTCTCTCCTCCTCCTCCTGTCTTGTTCTCCTTGTCTCCTCTCCTCTTGTCCTCTCCTTCCCTCCTATCCTCTCTTCCCTCCCTCTCCTCCAATCCTCCTCTCCTTGTCTCCTCTTCCATCCTCTCCTCCCTTCTCCTTGTCTCCTCTATTAGTCTCCTCTTCTCCTCCTCCTCCCACAGTAAAAGCTCCTCTGGCTCTCTCTCTCTCTCTCTCTCTCCTCTATAAAACTTGTGACATTGAAATGTCTGGAAGTATTTCCAGCTTCAGTTTTTACTTCCTGGAACTGAATTAAATCATTAAGCAGCCGGAGCCAAACCTGCTTCCTGCCAAAACTATTTATACTTTTCAATTCATCAAATCACCCCAAAGTCTTTTGGAAAAGAACCTCACCTCATTTGTTTTACCTCCATTAAAACGTTCTCCTTGGGAATGAACGTGCCAACGGTGTCCAAATGATGGTCCTGCACCCCCTAAAGGACGGCAGAGAGGAACTTTATCTTTCGCCGTAAACCAATGACCGTAAATTAACGTTCATTTTATTTGATGGAAAAAAACGAAACCCAAGTAGTGAGTGAGCTCTTTTATTCCTTTTATGTTCTTTATAGGTAATTATTTTATTTTAATGGATAATTTGTACACGCGATGAGGAAGCTTCAAATATCATAGAAACATAATCTATAATCAAATCTAATAATCCACTGGAAACCAGATCACACCAAGGAACAAACCTACATTTTCTGCATTCGTCCCAGAACAGACAGGAAATGTGTGTGTGTATGTGCATTAAAGAGCGTACGTGTGTCAACATGTTTCTGTCAATTTCATGGCTGAGTTTAGAAGTTTTACACGCGGCAGTGCGATCCTTTTTACCTTTTCCTCCTCTTCCTGAGCAGCTACAGGGGCTGCAGAGGAACACACACACACACACACACACACACACACACACTGAACTAGTGGAAGTGTGGACATTTGTCTCCCAGTCTCTTTCTCTCTCTCATACACTCCTGCAGGCTTGTATTGTGCTGCGGTCGATCGCGCGTGCGTGTGTCTGTACGTGTGTGTGTGTGTGTGTGTGTGTATCAGACAGACAGATAAGGACTGGACACTGATAAGGACTGCAGTGCTCTCTGTGCTGTGTTATTGTATTCATGAAAATGTTCTCAAATCTCAAATCTGCATCTAGAACCACGTGGTGCCGGTGACCTTTCACCTTTTACTGTACATTGATGCAGCTTCGCCGGTTTGCCAAAATTCTCTGAAACTCGGATGGATGCTCGTCATGTCAGTCGTCTCATTTAGCATTGAACTGCTCAGTGTACAGTCGGTCCAAAGACGAGGAGGGGACAACAGCTGAGGGGAGGAGTCAAAAGAAAGAGGAGGAGTGAAAATAAAGTAAATCAGATGTATGTATGTTTCAGGATGGTGGCACAGTGCTTCCTGTCCCCTCACAGCTAGAGGACAGTCCTACAATGGGCCCCAGGGGCCACAATGTGGCTGCCCAACGTCTCTGATGAGGACAAAAGTCAATGTTACTCAGTGTGGACAGTCCCAATGTGGTTGGTCAAGTAATAAAACGCAAACAAACAACAACAACAAAAACAAACATTAAATAACATATTATTATTATTATTATTAATAATAATAATAATAATAATAATAATAATAATAATAATAATCACAATCACAATCACAATAATAATAACAATACTATTACTACTACTAATAATAATAATTAATAATATTTGGCCATGCTTTATGCTTAAAGACACCTAACAGCAGCCAGGGATGAGGAAAAATAAGTAGGAAAATATAGAATACATAGCTACATAATATGTATATTACATACATTTATAATGAAAAAAAAGTAATAAATAAATAAGTAAATAAATAAAAATTCACAAGGGTGTTATTTTAGTTCTCTAAAAGCAGAGAGAGTCAAATATAAAAAGTTTATTTTTGAATGAAGAGAACGAGTCCGTGTGTCCGAGGGTGGGGAGGGCGTTCCAGAGGGTCAAAGCTCGGTCCCCTAGCTGGGGTGCTCGGTCAGGAGGTTTGGTGTCAGCTGATCTGAAATCATCTCTTATTATCAGTTTATGTGCCATCTTTCTCTCTCTCTCTCTGTCTCTCTCGCTCTGACCTCTACTTTCTTGCTGTCATTCAGCTGTTCTCAGTGCATAATGTGCATCTCTGCACCTTAATTAGGCTCAAATGAGAACCAGTCCAGGACAGAGGTGGAAAAGGGGGATGAAGGGCGGCTATCAAACCAGAGTGATGGAAGAGGGATTAACGGAGGGATGGAGGATGAGCAGCAGACCAGTGTTTCAGCCTGGAAGATGATATCTTACAGGAAATGATAGCATACATCTGAGAGTCTCCTCGTCTCTCCCCTCCCTCCCTCCCTCCCTCCCTCTCTTTCTTTCTCTTGTATCACCCATCCTTTTTTCCCTCCATCAGACAGTTGGTCAGAGTTCATTAATTTTACTGTTGAGGTAGTTTCCCCCGTGGAGAGAGTAGACACTGATTCAGGATGGGGCTCTGCAGTTTCACAGGCTGTAATCACAGGCAGAATGAGGTGAAAAGACCACTGCAGTTTGGTCACTAAGTGCTGCTGTTTGACTGAACGACACTCAAATCTGCAGTCTAATGTCCGATCAGCAGGCAAAATGAAGCTTTCTGACTCATTAGGTAATCTGTCCTCATCATGTTTATTTAAACGATTAGAACCATAAACTCTGTCTGCTACGGTTCAAGTCCCAGTCAGGCTCCAACACTGGGGCTCTACAAGGAATCCCCGTCCTACATCCTGAGACATCATTCACTCTTTGATAGGGCATTTTTAAAAATAACATAACACTGCAGTGAGAGCAGCTCGGGTCTGGAAATGACCTTGAGATGTGGAGATGGATACTTGTGGATGGCGAGTTGCTGCTCTGGGTGTAGGACATCAGGTCTTTGGGTCTTGTTGATGAGTTAGTGTAAGGTGGTGGAGAGGACAGACCAGAAGAATGGGACTGCAGCATGGACACGTCTCCGAGTCGTCCCAGGAACAGCTGGCAGATGTTTCCAGGGGAGGAGACATTTTGGATGGTTTGCTTAGTTTGAGGCTTTGTTTGGTATCAAACTCAACATCGTCAGAAATGTGCAGTGTTTTGATCACAAAATTTTAGGATTCGTTCAAACAATGTCCATACTAATTGTACGAATTTATCAATATAATTCTAAAATCTTACCTTTAATACGCTTCATGAAAGCATACTTGAGTATTGAAGTAGGTAGGTAGGTAGGTAGGTAGGGAGGTAGGTAGGGAGGTAGGTAGGTAGGGAGGTAGGTAGAGAGGTAGGTAGGTAGGGAGGTAGGGAGGTAGGTAGGTAGGTAGGTAGGTAGGTAGGTAGGGAGGTAGGTAGGTAGGTAGGTAGATACTTAATTAATCACGAATGAAATTAAAGTAATCCAGTAGCTAATAACAACAAAACACCAACAGGAGGCATAGAATATATAGACCAATATGACAATATAACACGATATAATACAAAATAAAAGTATTAAATGCTAGGAAATATTTTTGTGATTGTAGCTGTATTCAAATTTATGATATACTGTATATATATATATATATGTATGTGTGTGTGTGTGTGTGTGTATTCTGTATAACTGTAGGTTTGTAATAATGTGGCAAATAATGGCAAAATACAATCACTTACTCTTGTTTTCAAAGGATTATTGATGATGATGATGATGATGATGATGATGATTCGAAGACTTTGTGTTGGGGGGAATTCCTGAAGAATGACAGGTTGTGTGATTTTGTCAAACTTTGGTTTGTGTGTGTGCGTGGAATGAGCCGAGCTGAACGCGGGCACATTAAAGTGCTGTTAATTTGATTGGATGGTACCATGAGACGGAGCTGTTAGTCATTAATTTCACAGACACGGAGGTGAACGAGGCCACATGTCTCCATTATTCTCTGTCACTCGCACTGCATGGCCCTGTCAGTGTGTGTCTTAATGTGTGTGTGTGTGTGTGTGTGTGTGGATTGGAAGGGTCTTGTTAATAGTGTAGCTGTTAATAGTGATATGCAAATGACCGAAAGACCAACAACCATGTGAGAGACTGGAAGACAACAGAGAGACTAAACGGGTGGAAGGACACCTCATTGTTGTCCGTGAAAATCGACTCACGGAGCGAACCAACCGACTGACAAAAACCACAACTATGGCTTACTAACAGCTAATTAACGAACTGGTTAACCAACATAAGACCATCAGGGACCAGCTGACTAAAGACAAACTGACCAACTTCAACCTGAGGGACTCTCTGGATGTTTTGGGTCTAGTAGATGTCGTCATTACATCACTGAACCCACTTTATCATCGTCTGGATGGTCCAAAGGATCATGTCAGACTCTTGTTTGGTTTTTTTTCACACAAGGAAAATTCTAAGTGAACCAAAATGCATCACTACAAACCACATGAGAACGTTCACGACAGTTAGTCAGATGGGGGGGCAATAAAGTAAATACAGGAAGAAGGTCCTGTGTTCAGTGCATACTAGTATTTTAGTGAGAGGAAATTTCTCTACTACTACAAACTTTGTGGCAACATGCTAACCAAATTTATGGAGTACAGCTGGAGTTTCTCTCCAGAGGTTGTCCGGACCAAGACCACTTCCTCTTTAAGGTCTTGGTGTGGTTGTTTTGGTCTGCGTCTGAGTCCGATTGCTGTGTTCACACCTTCAAGCACTTCATACCAAGGGGGAAAAACCATAGTCCGATTCAACTGGTCTAAAAAGTGCTGGTGTGATAATGCCCTTCCTCATCGTCCTCTCGGCTACATTTAACACTGATCAGACATATTTGATTCCAGAAAAGCTCATCAGCCATTCCAAAGTCGTTTAGCCCGTTAGGCTGAATATTGAGCGATACGTGAGAATAAATAGTGGTTTCTCCAGACCAGCTGAACAGCAATATTAGTCATTTTATAAAACTTGCGGACGATTCTGTCATTGTATGTCTTGATGGGAAGGAACACAACAATGGACCAGTGGTTGATGACCGTGTCATGGTGTGATGAGTCCTTCCGTCACTTAAACATGCCAAAAACTCAGAAAGGTTTCGACACCTTCATCTACCAACATAAATAGTTACAGCCAGATGTGATAGACGTTTCAAAAATGGCCCAAATTTTGTTTCTTTACAGAAAACAAGATCTTGTAATGTCTCCATTAAAATGAATAAATGTGTGTATCATTGCTTGGTTTGGGATCAGGACTGCCAGATCAGAACAGCTTGGATGACCATTTGGTACAACCCCACCTCTCTGGTCATTGTTTTAGAGTCCTAGCCAGGAGGACCAAGAGAAATATGGCCCTCTTTCTCAGTATGTTTTCCCAAATAGTAAATTGCATTTTGTGGTTGATACAAGTCAACCTCTGTTATGTATTTAGAGTATGTGACGTGTTTTTACCCAGACACTGAGGGTCAATAAAGTTGACTTGAACTTCAGCTGAGATCCAATGGCCACTTTCAAACCAACCAAGGCACGGAAGACCAACTGATGTCAAACAAACGGACTTCCTTCCACCGATTGGACCGTCCAAACTAACGACCAACTACAAACTGGCCAACCTTCAAAATCGCGTTTCAGCTTGATTAAAATCTCTTTGACTCCGTGTAAAAAAGGGACCCTCATAAGGTTTTATTGTCCTGATACTGGCCCGTATGTGATGTCGGGGCTCCGTGTTTATATAAATACCTTTCATGAGAGACAGAAGGAGATGAGGACCTGTTTGGAGACACGATTCTACCCTGTAACTGTCAGAGAGAATGTCAAGCGGGTCAAATTAGAGTGTAATTTCCCTGCAGATATTGGGTCTAACATAAACCTGCAGCGATGCTCGGTGTGTGCGCGCGGGGTTTTATGAAAAGGAAGCAGAAAGTGATGAGAGAAATGAAGAGCTAAAGGAGCGAATAAAGGTCTCAGGTCGACTCGTGTTAATCTTGACTGCTGCTGGTCCACCAATACTCCCACCGCGGCCGTCCACCTCCTTGTTCCCTTCACGCACAGTGGGCTGGCACTTAATTAATGTGCATGTGGTACGTGTGTGTGTGTGTGTGTGTGTTCACGCCCTTTTCCTGTGTATTGTGGTGTTCGGTTGTTCCCTCTGCGGGTATTTGGGCCTTGTTCAGTTCACCACTGGGGCATCAGGGACCCTACCTAATTACACTCTTCGTGTGTGTGTGTGTGTGTGTGTGTGTGTGTGTGTGCAGAAACAGGCTGTGCGTGTGTGTGAACGTATCAGGCCTCTCTGTGTGTGTAAGGTACAGTAGACTGGTTCCTAATTACTGTCTGCTCCTTGTATTCCCATGGTGCCAATACCTCCGTGCCTCACTGAGTGTGTGTGTGTGTGTGTGTGTGTGAGAGAGAGCGCGAGCGAGCGAGAGAGAGAGAAATACACACACACACACAGAGTCAGTACGTTTACATGCACTCCACCCTGAGTATTTGTACTTAGTGCGATTGAAGCCAAAATTGTGATTAAAAGGCACAGATCCTGTCTGTGTTTGAGTGTAAAGGTAGAAAAAATTACCGAGAATGCACTTTTACATGCCTGAATTTATTGATTTACAACAACATTATCTAGATATATTACTTTAACAAACATAAGATAATTGACAAACAAAATCATGTCCGAATAATGAACGTTTTTAGGTGTAAATGTACTTCCTTACTCAGTACGCGGTCCTCTCCCTACCTGCTGTATCACTGTAGTACCACGCAGTACGACCGCTGCGGTCCATGTACACGGGGTAACGGTAACATGGGTATCATCTCACTGATGTGCTGTAATTGTTCATTGTTTGGCAGAAAGCTGTTTTTCTATTGACTCTGCTGTTTGCCTCTTCCCTAATGAACCCGATTAAGACTTCCTGTTTCATCTCAATCAGCCATCCTTCCACGCTCATCACACACACACACACACACACACACACACACACACACACACTGTGTCATCTCTGCTGTCTCTTCCCTTGGCTGAGTGCCATCTGATGTGTGTTGGAGTCAAGGACAGGAGAGGACAGAGAGAGAGGGATGTACGTTGGATTGTTGAACTCCTCGTTCTCTCCCGTTGTTGTGTTTGTGATGTAACTTCCTCTCTAACAGCTGTAGGTGTTTAACGCGTGCTGTTTAACACTAACTGTATAACTGAGCGTGAATTATCCGACTTAATTGGCCCAAACGTCTCATTTGAACGGGAGAAGAGGCTCCGTTTATGAGAGGAGCTGTAAACTTTGTAAAGTGTAACGCCAAAAAAAAAAGAAAAAAAGGAAAAGCTTCTATTTAAATTGCTGCTTTCTCAATTCTTCCATGGAATATTGTAGGACTGCCAGGAGTACTACTGTGAGTTTGTATGTCGAACTCAGCCACAGATAGATGAACGTGGAAGATTCGTTTCCATCAAATTGGCCTTTTTGCTATAAAAGGACACGTGTGGTGAAGTCATAAAAAAAAAAAAGCTTTGCAATAGTCAGAATATTAAGAAAGTCCCAATTTATCTACCTTCACCTTCCCCCATTATACCTAGATTTTGTCGATAATGACTTCATACAGGAATTAATTATTGTATTTACGTTCAGATTTGTTGGGACAAATAACAGAAGTTAGCAGAGCTGTTGGAGTTGGTAGAAAACCAAACGACTGTCATGAAGAACTGAAACCTCTTCTTTATTTTCTGACCGCTCATTGTAGACATTTTGAGCATCTGTCAGTCACAGAGGTGGCGCATATATAACCTCACACACACTACTATGATCATGCGTTCACACAGGTACAGGGCTTTGTAGTCGTGTGAGTGCGTGCTTTTAGCAGGATAGGCATGCTGTCAGTGGTGTGTGTGTGTGTGTATATGAATGACACTATTATACCAAATTCTTTCTCGCAAATCTGCGACTTTATAATCTCAGAGACTTTGGCTCTGCATACCGTCATACTAATTTTTTATTTATTTTTTTGTATTATACTTTATTCTGAAAAACCCCTGACATCTCTATCGTCCCACCGTGCTGTTTGGTGTGGAAAACTTCCTGTCACATGACCCTTCTTTTTATGACATCCTCTCTCCAAATCGTGATTCCATCCTAACTTTGTCAACATTAGAAGTATTTCTATACAACGTATCAGTTAAAGGTAAAGATTTTGTCTTTCTTATAGAAACATTTGTATGCGTGTCTGGTTTCTGTTACTTCCTGGTCTGGGTGATCCTGATTCCGGTCCTCTCCCGTCCTGCTCTGTCTCATGCTTCAGCGTTCCTCTCTCTGAGTTTCCGTTCTCCCTGTCAGACTCTTTGATTGACGGACCGTCAGAACGTCCGATTGTTTGTCTGAATGAACCAGATTACTTCATTCCTCCGTTTTTTTTATCAACCTGTTCCTTCTTCTCCTTCTTTCTCATTCCTCAATCCTCCCCCCGGCCCTCCTCCCTCCATCCATCCCCAAAGTCCTTTGTTAGGTCTTGATAAATTGTCTCTGACATTCTGCCAAAATGCCCTCCCTCCCTCTCTCCCTCTCCATCTCACTCATTCTCTTTCTCTGCCTCTCTCTCTCTCACACACCCATTCTCTCTCTCACTCATTCTCTCTCTCTCTCTCTCTACCTCCCCTTCTCCATCTCTCTCCAGGGTTCTGACACCCTTTGCTAATTGAATTGGCAATTTGTGTAACAGTACCTGCTCCCTGTTTCACAGTTTGCAAACACACACACACACATACACACTCTCCTCCCCAGGCTCCAGCCAATGGTTAGGTCAGTTGTCGTTTTCCGCTCCTATAATCTGGCCTTCCAGCGCCATGAGGGAACCAGCAACAGCACTAAGCTTCTAAACACACACACACACACACACACACACACTCAGAATGCTAGGGGAACAATGATTTGTTGCCAGTTTCATATTAAACGAGAAAATAAATTAACAACAGCAATAATGTTTGACTTTGGGTAGTTAAATTGACTTTCCAGTAAGATGGTTGCACACACAAACAACCCCCCGCACACACACACACACACACCCATAGACACAAACTTTTAACCAGTTCACTTCTTTTATACATTTGTAACAAGTTATTGGTTTTTTTTTTCCTGATTCTTCCGTTTGCTTTGTCTTGTCTTTGGTTTCGTGTGGTTGCTCTTATTCATTCTTCTCTCTCTCTCTCTCTTCCCCTCCTCCATCTTCTCTTTATTCCTGATACATTAGTGATGAAATGGCTCGTTCCTGTGTTAATTTTGATCATATTCAGCTCTTTGTTTTGTTCGGTGCTGCAGCTCCGTTTCATCTCTGCCCACTTGTTGCATTTGGACTCAAATTTTGGATTCAACTCTATATGTTATCATTTTGTTCTAATTTTTTTGGTTTTTGTTGGATTTCTGTTATTTTATGGAATTTTTTGGCACTTTTCTGCCACATTTTAAGTGGGCACGCCAAACTTGAAAGACAAAAAAAACCAACTTCTACCGTCAGTTCAGACCACTGCGATCAGATTAAAACTTTCCATTTAAACCAAGTGAGTTTTCCAATCAGATGTATTGATCGCCACCACGTACGAGGCACAAACCACCTAAAGCGACAGCCAGAGTTGCGATGTACTGTCAGAATAAAACTTTATTTTATTCCTGTTATTTCTTATTAAACAACAGCGTTCTGAGTTTAATAATCCTCACTGTAGTCCCTAATCTCCCAGATTGACGGTCATAATTTCACCGACTAATATTTTTGCGATCTGTCCGCTGCGTTTAAGTGCAAATATAAACACAATCAAACAAAATCCTGCAATGCTGCTGCGGAAACCTGAACATCTTCTCTGTTATCTGTGTGTGTCATCTGTTTGTGGTGTCATCCTCCTGCTCCTCCTCCTCATCCTCCTCCTCATCCTCCTCCTCCTCATCCTCCTCCTCCTCCTCTGAACATGGATTCTCTCTCTGGTCCTCAATCAGTGTTTTTTTTTTTTTGAATCTCTCCTTCACAAGAGCATTTCATTACATCATTAATTGAGCCTAATTCTGCAACATTAGCCCCCAAAAATGGAGGAGTGTGTGTGTGTGTGTGTGTGTGTAAATTTGGTGTAATGAGGTCTACAGGGAGAAGAAGATGGAGGTTCAGTAGAGAGGAGAAAATTGCCTCAGGCCAGAAAGATCTCTCCTTTAGTGTGCTTTAATGCCCCCCCTCCCCCCTCCGCCTGTCATCTGTCTGTCTCTCCGTCTGTCTCTCTCTATCTGCCCCACCCTCCCTCGTCTCTGTGGAAAGTACCGTAGCAAATTTACACCAGATCGTACACAGTGAGGGAAAAGGGGGAAGGAGGGATGGAGGAAACAAAGGGGACAAATAAAGAAAGAGGAAAGAAGAAGGAAGGAAAAGGGGAAGGGGAAAGATAAAAGGAGGAAAGAATAAAGCAGGAAAGAACAGAATAAAGGAGGAAGGAATAAAGGAGGAAGGAATAAAGGAGTCTGACTGTTAATGTAAACTGTATTAGCTTAAAGCTAACGGTTCCCATTGTGGCCAATGGGGAGTGATAACAATGCTAATCCTGTACCCGACTGTTGTGCTGACCTCACTGGTTCCTCTTGTCCTGTGCCATGTGTGTTTGTCACGCTAGGCTGTACATGAGTCAGTGTGTGTGTGTGTGTGTGTGTGTGTGTGTGTGTGTGTGTGTGTGTGTGTGTGTGTAGCTTTGCTCGTATCAATGTGTCTCAGTCTCACCAGTCTTCTCCTGTCCTGTCCTGTGCTTTATCCCTGTTTGTGTGTGTGTGTGAATGTCTGTGTATGTGCATGTGTGTGCATGCACGTGTGTGTGTGCGCGTGTGCGTGTGTGTTTATGTGTGCACAGCAATCGGTGCCCAGCGGAGGAGGAGTCCGAGCGCCGTCGCCTCAGAGATCTTTGAACCTCACCTGGGCAGCCACATCTTACAGGTAGGACAGGAAACACACACACACACACACGCACACACACACTTCAGCGTCTCCTCTGCCCCGTCTCCACTCCATGAAGTGTCCAATTATTGATTGACTTCAGTATCGGTGATGCTGTTTTAAACATGAATCCATCAAACGCAGATCTAACTTTCGTCGTCTTTCACTTCTTTTACATAACAAATTCATCAGATTTATTTATCATCATTTTGCCTCTAAGCGTTTGAGGTTAAATTATTCTTTCTAATGTACCTTTACATTATTAGCGCTGTGATTCTTCATAATTCTCTTTTTTTTCGACTTGCTTCAATTATTCTTTAACATCCAGCTGCAGCCACTCAATTATTAAATGGAATTATGAAAGTATGATAATGACTGGGTTATCGCTGTTGGCTCCCTTGTGTGTGTGTGTGTGTGTGTGTGCGTGTGCTCGTTTCTTGTAGTTTTAATCTCTAACATGCTCCACTCCTTATCTGTTTAACATACAGCCCAAAGGCTTAGCTTTTAACAGCACAACCAGGCTGATACCACAGATGATAGAGGTGTGTGTGTGTGTGTGTGTGTGTGTGTCTCTGTGTGTGTTTCTGACATGAAAAGAGACCTTGAAAACAGTGGTAATGTGATTTTTGAGGCCTCGTTTCTTGTGGTAACTTGGTTTCTGGGATTTGGGTGCGTTGTGTGTTTCCCTCACGCTGATATTTCGGGAAAATTCCTGAAACCATGTGATGTCACCGCGCTGGCATAGAACACCGGTCGACTT
Source organism: Brotula barbata (assembly GCA_900303265.1). Lineage (NCBI taxonomy): Eukaryota > Metazoa > Chordata > Actinopteri > Ophidiiformes > Ophidiidae > Brotula > Brotula barbata. Next base: position 5,696 of record OMNV01026184.1, on the reverse strand, counting down.
CACGGATTCAATTAGACAAACAAACGACTCGATTGTACGTTTCCTTCCAATAAACGACGGTAAAATCTGATTCTGGGGCCCCTTTGTGGCACGGCGGCGTGTTCCAGACGACCTTGTTGTTGCATTTGTTCTGTGTGTTTCCTGCTTTAATCCTGCGGACAGCCGCAGCAGAAAGCAAACATGTCGCCGTGACAACCGGCTCTCCTCTTCTGCCGCTTTGCACATCATGTTGTCATATGTGAGTGTTAACAGCAGAGCGGAACAGGCTGTGTTTGTGTGTGCGTGCACGTGCGCGCGCGTATGTGTTCTGATCCCGCTGCTTCACACACCTGACATCCCATAATACCTTGTTATAATCCCTGGAGAATCGCTATGACAACCGTACGAGGCAGATCCCAAGGCGGATTGAAGAAAGTACAAGATTGGAAGTGACATGAACAATGTGGGCCACAACTTAGCTGCAAGAGGCGGCATGCGTGCGTGCATGGGTGTGTGCGTGTGTGTCAGAGGGAGAGAGAGAGAGAGAGAGAGGTTGTAGGAAATGGGAATTACTGTGTAGCTTTTGAGGTTTTGTGCGATGGAGAATAAAGATCAATATTATACTACAGTATGAGATTTTTTGCAGATCGTTGCTGTGGGCGGGGCCTCAAGCGGCTGTCATTGTCCAATCAGATTGTCTGGTGTATTTCTAGTTTATTATATTCATGATGTTTATTTTGTAATAGAAAATATCTAATATGTGTTCTTTATATTAGCAGTTTATGGCCACCGGGCGGCAGAAAAATCTCCAAAACAAACAACAAACACACAGGCCTGATTTATCGCACACACACGGTAGCATGATATGTAGATGATAAATACTGAAAAAGATTTATGGGAGTGACTGAGCTTTAATTCTACAAAATCAGCTTAGAATCAATATGTTTACATACGTGTGTGTGAAAAATTTTATCAAAATGGTTTAAGACAGCAACATTTTTCTATCCTTATGCTAGTTTCAGCTTTTTCATGTCTCATTTTCTCCTTGATTACTTGTGAAAAATCAAGATGTGTCTCAACTGGGAATTTATTTATGATTTATATATTTATATATTAAAGATTTCTTCCTATAAATCTTTCCCTCTGCAATTTGGTTTATTAGCATACCTGTCTAAAATCAGTTTGTTCATTAAATTCAAATAATTTTCTAAACATAAAAAAAAAGAAAAGTTTTAACATTAGGTAAGAATATTTTTAAATTCATTCATTTTTTATTTTTTTGTACAGTGAATCCACTCGTAATCCTCCTCAGATTTTCAGATGATTCGTTTTAGTAGTGTGTGGAACGTGAAGTAACTTTACTCCTCATGTATCACGTGTGTGTACTGTACATACATTACCCTGACGGCATTCCTAAGTGTTTATTCATGCGTGTGTGCGTGAGTGCCTGCGTGTGTGTGTCTTCACACACACGTTCGGCCTTTTCAGCGGAGAGGGAAGGCCAACTTGTTGGCGGCAAATTGGCCTCATTAATCTCCCGCCTAATTGATTGTGAGAAGTTTGAGGATGACATTTAAAGAAAGCGTGGCGGACGGGCCGCAGCATGATTGATTTGGCTAAAACGCAGCACTAATGAATGCCAGCCAGTCACTTAGGTGGTCCAAACCAGACAGTAATTTCAGAGAGATTAGGCCAGAGAGGTTGATAAGGCTTAATGAGAGCACGGGGTGGGGGGGAATGACAGAGAGACAGATAGACAGACAGGAAAAGACTTAAACCCCTCTCAAACATTGACTCTGCATGTTCAGGTTCTTCCGTCTGATTCCAGCATGACGCCGCAGACCCGAATCAGACAGCAGGACGCCGAGCCGACCAGCTGGCCCTGCTGTCCTGATCAGGTCCTGGACTCAGGCCGGGACACGTTTACATGAAAACAAGGGGCGGGTCGTTTTAGGACGTGTGACTAAACGAGCCATAGATGTTGTTGTCATGGAGCTCACCTTGACAACGCCCCTTTCTGAGGAAACTTTTGTCCATCAAATAAATTTAGGTTAGGTTAGGTTAGGTTAGGTTAGGTTAGGTTAGATGAGATTAGGTTAGGTTAGGTTAGGTTAGATGAGATTAGGTTAGGTTAGGTTAGGTTAGATGATATTAGGTTAGGTTAGGTAAGGTTAGTTTATATTAGATTATTTTATATTATTTTATATTAGATTAGATTAGAGATTAGGTTAGGTTAGGTTAGGTTAGGTTAGGTTAGGTTAGGTTAGATGAGATTAGGTTAGGTTAGGTTAGGTTAGATGAAATTAGGTTAGGTTAGGTTAGGTTAGGTTAGGTAAGGTTAGTTTATATTAGATTATTTTATATTATTTTATATTAGATTAGATTAGATTCATCAATGTCTTGCAGGAATTAATTTTGTTACAGCAACTATATTAGCGACTATATTTCACAACAAACTGATGAAAAATACTAAAATCCACACTTTCTAGTTAAACATCAAAATAGAGGTTAGAGGACATCGTATTTACATTGTATGTACATAAGAAGTAATGTGTGTAAGATAGCGAGTGTTTTCTTACCATGTATTTGTCTATAGTTTCATACATACATCTGTATGGATGTGTGTAAGTTAACTTTTGGATAAACCGATGGCTGTAATGGCCGTAGCGTTCCTTGTTGTGTGTGTGTCTGTGTTTGTGTATGTGGGCGTGCTGATCTAGTTGTCCTGCTTTGAGAGACAAAGAGACGAGACAGACAGAGACACTGAGCAGGTTCTCCTCCTGTCTGTGTTGAGCTCAGTCTCTTCCAGGTAAACAGCTGCTGTGTGACTGGGGGGCGGAGCCGGAGGACTCTGCCTCCCCTCCGCTGCCTTCTGCTGGGTGTTGAATGGTTTGGCTTACCGTGTGAATGTGAAAATGGAACAGGAGAGGTGTGTGTGCACACACCTGGAGGCTAAAAAGCCCAGATTTGAGGATGAGAGCGTCCGTATTTCAGACAGCAGCCTGACTTCAGGGAGTGTGTGACCCTCGCCCCCTGCGTGGCCGTGTCATCCATCAAACAAATGCTTGTATAAATTGTGCCGTATCCATTCTGACCCAACCTTCACTCGCCACAGCACCCTTAGGTGCACTCACACACACTCAAACACATTCTCTCTCTCTCTCAGCCTCTCACAGGAGTCAGATTGTTGAGTGATGCATGCAGGTCAGGTGCATTCTGGGCACTAAGTCACCCTACACACACAGCTCGACATCTGTGTGCTGTATTGATGCACACACATTCAAAAACAGCAAAATATCAACAAGTTGTTCTGTTCTAAAACGAATAACACTTTTTTATAACTATCATCTCCATTCTAGTGCTTTTTTTGTCCATTCGACAAGGACTTTACAAGGACATTTATAACCCTTAATAATACACATATAACAGTTATATGAGTATTAGTATATGAGTATTTGTCTACTAGTATGTAATAAATAACATAAGTTTAACAGGTTATTCCATTAAACTCATAGCCTTCATTTTTACTTTTTTATTTTTATCATAGAAAATCAACTTTATAACAAATTTATACTTACAGGTGCATTTTGGTAATTTTTATTTTATTTTTGTTTTATTATATTTTATATAATATTATGACATTATTTTATATTTGTTTATAAATGTGAATATTTTATTTTATTATTAATTTCATTTCCTTCCTGTGATTCTGTAAACTGTCACATGAAGGCTGTGATGTACCTTTAATAGTTTGATGTTATGTCAGAATAATCGTCAGGTTATTGTTGGTAATATCCGTCTGTTTGGTAAAATAAATAACTAAATAAATAAGCAGGTGTCAGCAGCTGTTCTCGTTCTAAGGAGGAAGATTTGAACAAAAACATGACAACAATCCAAAATACGGCTCAAACAGGAAGTCTGAGACGCTGACAGCAGACGTGTCACCCAGAATGAATGACGGCGTGAAAGTCAACGTCTTCACCTGCAGCTGTTCACACCAAAACAGATGTAAGGTGCTCGTGTTGTCAGTGGGATGATGGGTAAATTAAGGATGACAGTGACGCTGCTCAGACACGACACAGCTTCCTGTCAGGGCGTCAATCAAAGTGCCAGCCAATGAGTGTCAATGCAGGTAGAATTAAACGCCGAGGAAAGATGACGAGATGACAGGAAAGGCCTGCTGAGGATTATGGGATTGTTACCGGCAGACGTGGATTATGAACAGGATGTGTCATGACAAGCCGATAGGACGGACACGGACAGAGAGACGGGAGAGAGACAGAACATGGACGTTTTAGTCAAACCTGAGAAACAAATCTTACACAGAATGCATCTAATTATGACGGCAAACATCTTATCTTCTCTTTTATCTGCCTTTTATTACCATTTATAAGCCTGTTCCTGACATCGCAAGTAATGCATTAAATTATTATTATTATTTTCTTATTACTCAAATTTGGTATGTTTGCAATTAGATGCGTAAAATTCTTAAATCAGTGTAATTGTGTGTCAAAGACCATGCAGAAAAACAGGGTCTCTCTCTCTCTCTCTCTCTCTCTCTCTCTCTCTCCCTCTCTCTCTCTTTCTCTCTCTCTCCTTCTCCCTGCTAGGAGTGGAGAGCAGAGATTTGTGGTGTTTTGTCTGTCAAAAAAACAAATGTCAGGAAATTTAACTAAACTGAACTCTAAATTCAGGGCAGAGCAGAGCGTCAGTGAGTTCTATGAATCCGTAATGTGTCACCACACACACACACTACGACAAAAAAAAACCTTCCAGTTTAACCCCATGCATCAGTAGCAGCAAATTGTGAGTCTGATGTCACGAAAAAAGAGAAAAAAGGAGATAAAGCAGAAACAAGCAAACAACTGAGACTGGAAATTACTGTTGGAAACGACTTGTGTGTATGTGTAGAATGTATGTAAAATAATTAGCTTTAATACAGTCTAGAGAGATAAATAAATATAATTTCATCCTGCTGCTCTTAACACATTTATTATTATTATTATTATTATAATTATTATTATTGTTATTATGTGGGGGGGTTTTTTTATATAAAAATTCGACCATAGCAACAGCGGCAAATAATTTGTTAATTTATCTAAATAATCATCAAAACAATGAAGAAAAAAGCTTCATTAACTCCAGGTTTTCTGCTTTAAACACACACACGCACGCGTCCGACGCTGCATCTCAGATCCGTGTCTCTGCTCTCCGTGTCTGATCATTGAACTCGAGGCCTTGAGATGAATTTTTAAGGTCTGCATATTCAAAAGTGGACAATTTAAACACACACACACACACGAGCCGCGGATTTCACCCGGGTTTCGCCAGCCTGCATGCACAGATGACTCCAGGGGCCTCGGCGTGACCCGGCGGCGGTGAGACTAAAGGTCATGGCGGTGAGCGTTGAGCCTTGCATCCTGATTACCCACAACCCCCCTCACTCACTTCCTGTGAGGTCCGCGAGGTTCATTAGCAGTGGGAATAACGGGGGAGAGAGAGAGAGAGAGAGAGAGAGAGAGGCAGAGAGAGGCAGAGAGAGGGAGAGAGAACCAACAAATGAAGTGTCTGGAGAGGCAGAGAGAGGGAAAAAGGAGAAAGGAGGAGGCGAGTGTGTGAAGTGTGTGAAGTGTGTGAGTGTGTGTGTGTGTGTATGTGTGTGTGTGAGAGCTGTGATTATTTATGCAGTCAACAGGCTGAGCCTGGTCTGCATCTCT
>OMNV01026183.1:0-18255 GCA_900303265.1 Brotula barbata | reverse complement strand
CACACATAAATACACCTCTACCACTCCCACCTCTTAACACCGAGTGTAAATAAATGTATGATTAAATCACAAAGGCTTTTTTAGTCGGAGGCTAAAGTATATTTTTGTACATTTATTGATCTGATACTTTGACAGTTAGCTGCTGTCCATTATCTCAGCCGTGTTTTCCAATTTTGTGCCTGATGACGTAATGTGTGGCGTACTTTACATCGGAGGGTGCACTCTCGTCCCGTATCAAATCATTTATATGTGGTCCCATGCTTGCTCTCCTCCTCTCTCACTACGTAACATACTGTACGTAGAATGGTCCTTCCTCCTTCTCTGCTGTCAGGGAATTTATGCACATGATTTATTCATGAAAGAAAATGTCAAATAAACACAGGGGAGTGTGCCATGAAAGTTTGAAGCTTGCATTTTGTGCTGTAGAACCCCCCACACGCTGCTGCACTGGAATAAATTCTATTATAACACCGACGGTGTTTTACAGCACTCGGAGTCACTGAATCACCTCCTCTGGCTTTTCCTGTTGATTATAGTGATCGAGTGGTTTAATTGACTCTTGACTCGTGAAGGTCATTTCTTAAATAAATGGTATATCTCACAACATTGTGCTGTACAGCACCATGACACAGTATTGAGATCTGCAGTCCAGATGGATGTAGATCCAATCTTTTATATACATACATGCACAGTATTCAATGATGATGTGATCCGTCAATGGCCTTCCCATACACAGAAAAGTCACGCTTGGTTTGTGTGAATAGCCGTGAATGCAGACTACCTAACCATGAGTATAACTCTTACCCTGAAAATGCAACAGCTCTGAGTACTGATGGCATTCTTCCTACTTCATCCATTCAGACCGCCTCCGTTGTTGTTGGGGGAAAAATATGGTGTGCTTATCATAATTGAACACGATACCAATAGCACCACCATGTGGCCACTATCTATCTATCTATCTATCTATCTATCTATCTATCTATCTATCTATCTATCTATCTATCTATCTATCTATCTATCTATCTATCTATCTATCTATCTATCTATCTATCATCCATCCATCCATCCATCCATCCATCCATCCATCTATCTATCTATCTATCTATCCATCCATCCATCCATCCATCCATCCATCCATCTATCTATCTATCTATCCATACCGATGAGCTTTCTACTTGTTTGAGTTTTGTCCTGTCTACTTAGCTATGTGAACATATAATGCCAGTCTAACAGTATATTTCCATTTCCATGTTATCCCATGCATGAGCGTGGCAGCACTTTATTTTCCTGCAGCTGCACATCCATCACATCCTTCACCATGAAAAGTCTCTTGTATTGAACGCCTGCTGTCTTTTATAAGTGCCCAAAACAGACTTGACAAATTCAGGAGGGGCTGTGTCTATTATTTTATATGTCTTGCTCCCAACATGTCTTATTTCTGTCACACTGAGTCATTCACAGATGGCTGCAGACACTTCTGCTATCACAACTTGCTGCAGTGTTTCAGCGTGTCTGCCTGTGGGATTATCTGAAAATACTTCATAAACTGGATTATATCTTGTTTATCTCTAGAGTCTTATCTGACTGTAGAAATGCAATTAGCTTTCACAACATCTAATTCACCGTCCAAATGCTAACCAGCCGCAGCTCGTCGTGTGTTTTCTACGCTGCAGCGTTTGAATCTTTCATGATGATCCCTGTGCAGCGTTATGTAACAGCTTGCTGTAGAATGTTCTGATGTGTTACAGTAGCCATTACTAATTTAGTGTCTGGTGGGAGCCCAGTGGAACTGAGGGCACCGATCCAAGGACAGTGTTCTTTATGGGAAGATGAGAACTTTTGCTGCTTTGAAAATCTGTTTCTGTTTTTCCAGTGCAGTTCAGTCGGATTCAGCATTTTTTCTTTTAAGATACCACGATATATTTCCCGGAAACAATTATTATGTTTACATGCATGTTAAACTCATTTCTGATCTGAATCAGGCAATAAATAATGTAACGTAAATACTACGTCAAATGTGTGATTCATCTCATGACTTTAAAATATTCAAAGGTGACCAGGGAACAACCATCTGATGACCACAAGATGTCCTATTTCAGTGTGTGTGTGTGTGTGTGTGTGTGTGTGTTTTTCAGTGAGTGTGAAGACAGATGTTGCTGGTTGTATGATCACATGAAAACCTGTCTAATTTTGAGTAGTGTGTCCTCTTTTCGTAGTCCTGGAGGGAGCGCTTCTCTCTGATCTGCTCGCATTGGTGTTTGTAGTGAAATATTAACTAATTTCAAAGCAATACAAAAGACTGAAATTGATTTGGAACTGTCTTTCCTCCCGAAATGCTGCCAACAGAACATTGCCATGGCTTATTGTTATTATTGTCATGTTATTATTGCTTACCGTCCTGTAATGTGTGTTTAGTGGAATTAATGAAAATAATCATGTCAATTCCCAAATTTGGTGTGTATCAATCTTCCAACACGGACAGTTTTCTACAGACAATGAATCAAATGAACTTTTAGTCCATAATCATATAATAAAATTTCATTACTAGGCTCTGTTAAAGTGGAAACCTTGTGGGCACTTTTGTAGCACCGGAAATAGAGGATGGTCCCAAACAAATTGTAAACGTGGCCGCCTCAGTCGGTTTCAGAGCTGTCAGAGCTGTGTGACATGAAATGATATGACTCAAGTGAAAGTGCCTGTGAAGGACAAAACACCACAAGTCAACAGAAATGATGCTACCTCTTTGCCAAGTAGTTATCCTGTCACACAGGTCCACTTAATCTAGAGAAATACAAGCTAAGCTGCCTGGTGGAGTGTAGGGAAAGCATGAGACTGTAGCAGCATCACCTACAGGGGTACAGTATATATTACATGAAATATGACCCCCGAACTGCAAACTTACTGCTTTCTCCCAGCTCATCATTCGGTGCCACAGCCAAATGCACCGGCGACCCAGAGCACATTTTTGACAACTCACCGTGGCACCGTGCCTTAACTTTGTGTCACATGACAGGTCGGCAGTGACTGGGCATCAAGAGATGAAGCCAAGCCATTACACAGCTTGGCACCCTGCACTGTACGGGAAGGTCAGGGTCAAGTTGAAACCAAAACTGAGTGCTATTGGAGGAAATGATGGATGTCGGGACAGGTCTGATGAGTGTTGAGGATCAGGTGTCTACTTCCATTCATCAGCCCTGCCTGCTTTCTCCCCACCCCTTCCTTTCCCCACCCATTTCTATATGTAACAGGGCTCAGCCATCTTTTCTGCTCTTCAACATGCTTTCTTACGAGCCCTTATATAGATGTTGGGATCCCTGATTTGCTCACCAGCCCACAGCAGGCACCACAACTTCAACTCTCTTATAAATACCCACAGAGTTACTAATATGGCCTTGACCAGTGGTAATGGATGGGGCTATATACTTCGGGACGCAGAGTTTTGTTCAGGCTGATATTGTTTAAACATTCTTGTGGTGGAAAGTCGAGTTAGTGATATTGATTGCGGTGCGGTATTCTTCTTCTTGTTTACATTCTTTCTCACCCACTGCAGTAGGTTATTTTTAGAATGAATAAATAAAGGTTGTACCCAAGTACAACCCTGGAATTTTATCACAGGCACCGTTATCCTGTCTAATTAAGAAAATAACATGAATTTATTGACCAAATTAAACGTTACTTTCTTATGTTTGTCACTGTTTTAGTTTTGAGTAAAACTTCAAAAGTGGTGATTTCAAATGAGTGAGATGTTGATTTGTGTGGGATGAATGATTGCTTTGCTGATTGCTGATTTTTGTAGGATTAAGAACACAGACAATTTACGCATTAATTAGGAATCTGACGTGGGCTCTGTCAACGAGATCCTCCATCCTGGTGTTTGCTTATTTCTTTCCAGTCCACGCTGTGATTACTGTGCTATGCCCTAAAGCATTACCTCTTCTTGCAGTTGCTCATGAGTCTGTCGACAGGTATCTTTCAGGTATGTTTGGGCCTGCATTTTGTTTCTCTTAAGCTGGGCTGCAAAAGTTATAGAGTCCTCTGCCACTGCAGTATCTGCTGATTCACCTTTTCCTCTCCTTGACTGCAGTTTAGTTCTACATCATGAAATTTGAAGATCCAATGGAGACCAAAGTCAGTTGGAGACTGAACTGCTTTCAAAATCCTGCCTCTGTGCCTTCATATTTGGATTTGTACCTTCTGACTGTGTGCATTAGCAAGCCAACAGCAAAATCAAACAAAAGGTTAACCATACATCCATCCTCCATATTTATTAGTGTTTACATATATAACCATTGTCAATGTAAATGGGTCAGCCTATTTAAGAGGTTGGGGGGGGAGATGGCCCTTGAGAACAAAAGAATGGATGGTTTCAAATAATTTATAACATCATTCACACTGAAAAGGTAACATATGTTTACCATAACACACACAGGACTACAAGCTGTTTGTGCTGCTGCTTTGGGGCATTTGGCTGCTTAGAATTTGATCTTTTGGGGCTCATAATTTTTTCGTTTTTATATTAGAAATATGGACTTACAACAAAGTTCAAACTCTGGTACATAATTAGCATCTTATCTGAATTTTCAGTCCGACTTACTTTGATATTCTGAGCTGTCATTAGTTTTGTACGTGTGTTTGCAAAGCAGTTGATTTGTTCCTTTATATGCATATTTTTGTGATCTATAAAAACTGAAAAACAATGAGCCATTTTGAAACATGGTGGCGCTTTGCCTTTATGTAAGCCGCTGCAAAATGCTATCAAGTTACTACTTACTGACTTACTTAGGCACGTTCGTAGTTTCACACTAAGAGGATTGAAGGATAAATAACAAAAATGTATAATTTCATATAAAACTAGAAATAGAGGGCAGATAGTTTGTAAAATGATAAAGAATGACAGATAAGAACACTTGTGCGCTTGTATGTGTATGCGTAAATGCGTTGGTTATGAGCATGTATGCAGCAGCTTCACTTTTGCAAAGTGTGAGCGCGTCTCCTTTCCACCGCAGCTGTTGCAGCATCTCTTCCCTTCGACATAGTTGGCTCAAGTTCTGCACCTCTTGTTCTTCTGGAAACCCTGCTGTCCGTGCTCCTCTCTGAGCCGCTACGAGGGCTGTCAATTGTTGGCTTCAGTTTCACTCGGATTTAGAAAGTGCAAGGCAGCAATCCAAAGCTTTTGCTTTTAAGGCTTTGGAAGTGAGATGAAATGCCAAAGGTTTACTTTATAAATTAAATTGAAGCATGTTTTTCATGAATACCGTAAATTAGGAAATGTCTTAGGCTGGCCTGAATTTAAATTTTTTGGCTTAGTATATTTTCTGGCTTTCCAAACAAATGATCAAATGAAATTAAAAAAAAAATAAAAAATGTATATGAGTGACCATGTCCAAGCAATTTGCTCATAGAACAGAAGCTTCAGAACCAGACAAAGTTAGAAACAAAAGTTCTCCCTAAACTCTTTATTCTCCATGACCATCCATCCAAAAACAGCTAATTTAGGATTAGCTAGCTAGCTAGCTAGCTAAAAAGTTGCAACAGGTTGCATGCATACTCTGGTGAACATGCATTCTGTATATATACTGTATATTAATTTATATATATATATATATATATATATACATACATACTGTATATACATATATGTACAGTAGATATACAGCACTGTGCAAAAGTCTCAGTCCACCATTAGATTTATTGTTTTAGCAATTCTATCTATCTCTTTATTAGAATACAACCAGAAAATACAGGAAATGTGTCTGCAGTATTAGAAATCAGGAAAGAACAGAAAAGAACAGCTTCTACAGGTTAAAGGGTCAAGGATTTAGTGTGACCTCCCTTGGAACCAGACTTTATCACTATTTACTGTAAGAATGACTGCTGGGAAAAAGGTCCATTAAAAGATTAGGTTTGGTACGGAGTGGCTTATACACAGTACTGTATATATATATATATATATTCCTGTATTCTGACAAGAAGACGGAAGCCAATACAAAGAACAACTGTGAATACTAAAAGTTTAGACATTTCGAGGGACAAGATTTGGGTTAGGGTCACGCATAGCCTGAACTTCTATCAATAACATTATGGTGTCACATGATATCGACAGACCAATCACATTCTTGTTCTTGGAACAATCATGAGGTGGTTTGGCCTACTATATGCACTGACTATAAGAAGTAGGTTTTCAGACAAAAATAAAAATAAACTAAATAATGCATCCACATAAAGATTCAAATTGTAACCTAGCAAATAAATATTAGAATGTTTAAAGTTTTCGGGCCAGCCAGAGGTACTTCAATGAAAGTCTATAGAAGTGAATGATGTGAGCCACTCTCCCCAACACTTCTGTCTCTCTCTCTCTCTAGCTTGCAGCCCAGGTTCTGGATGATCTTGAAGATGAGGACATTGGATTCGGCCTGGTGGATGAAAAGAAGGGTGCTGCTGTTGCTAAGAAGCTGGGTAAGTCACCCACTGCCGTCTTTTTAGAACACAGCCGCATTATGAAACATGAAATTATGCCATGTTGGAAGTGATCCACTGAAGAAATATTGGTACAAGTCGGCCTAATGGCAGCACTGTAATCACCATTAGGCTAAACTTTTTAGTCATTGATGCCAAATCTTTTTTCCCCTGCATTCTTTGGGTCTCTCCACAACCATGCAGACAGGGCTGGTCTAGAGCCATTTGTGCCTCATTAAGTTGTCCATCTTTTTTTGTGTGTGTGTCTTCTAGAATTTAGTTTCAAGTGTTTAAAGCGTTGCTTTTGATATTCTAAAAGCCAACGTAGAGGGGGTAGTCAATAACTTGTTATATTTCATAACTGAGAAACAGATCACAATTTTAAGGCGTGCTGGGCCTTGGAATTGGGATGATCTATGACGAGTGCCCCACTGGTTCTGCCTCTAATTTATCATATATTTTTAATAAGGCTTAATTCTATAGCTCCGTAGGATTTCATACTTCCTAATCAATGTTGACCACAAATAAAAATGTATGTCATAATAGGTAGAATAATAAGAGATAGAAAGAATCAGGACCCATCAAGACTTGTATGAAGTTAGTTTGGAGAATATATGAAGCAACCCTGCCCTCTAGTGTTCACTGAATGTAACGCAGATGCTTAGTAACATGCTTTTTCAAACCTGCATAAATTAATATAAATGAATAAATTGGTGAATGAATGAATGAAGGAAACATGTCTCTCACCAGGTCTGGATGAAGTGGAGAGCATTTACATCTTTGCCGACAATGAGATCATTGAGTATGATGGTGAGCTGGCCTCTGACACCCTCGTGGAGTTCCTCTATGATGTAAGTCAATCATGTCCAGTCATAAGAATGATTTACTTTTCTCTACTAAGACATTGGTTAGTTAAGTTTCTCATCATGAAACATCACAAAACTTTGATTAAAGATGCCAGAGGTCATGTTCCACAAAAAGTATGTAAATATTGAAACTATTGATTGACCCTTGCAAGGTGATCGAGGACCCAGTGGAGATCATTGACAATGAACGAGAGCTGAAGGGTTTCCACAACTTGGACGAGGTCATCAAGCTCGTCGGTTACTTCAAGAGCGAGAAATCATCTCGTACGTAGACTCACTCAACATTTACAAACATATTGGCACACAGGAAAGTCTAACAAACAACTTCAAAATCCATTTTCCTCCACCCAGATTACATTGAATATGATGATGCTGCTGAGGAGTTCCACCCCTTTGTCAAGTTCTTTGCCACGTTTGACCCCAAGGTATCAATTCTGGTTTATTGTGACGCAATCTTAATAAAAACTAGAATCTCTTCTTATCAATCCCATTTAGTGTTTCCTACAATACTGATAGGTAATAACAAAGGAAAAAAATTGATAACTTTGTTTCAGATTGCCAAGAAACTGAAGCTGAAGATCAATGAAGTTGATTTTTATGAACCCTTCATGGAGGAACCGGTCACCATTCCAGGAAAACCTTACACTGAGGCTGAGCTAGTAGAGTACATCGAGCAACATGACAGGTAAGATAACGTGAGACATTAAATACTGATGCCAATACTCGTCTTAATATGTTTCTATATCATCTTGGTGAAACGCATACATAAAATTTAAAACAGAGTAGAAAACATGTAACGGATATTCTGTGACAACATCAAGATTATTTGATGAATGTGTAGTGTATTTTACTTGATAATTGAGTATCAATATGGGACTATATGAAGAGCATTATGTTCTGCTGTGCTATGCTATGCTATGTTAAATTAATTAAATTAAATTATGCCAGATTATATGATGTCATGTGATATTATATTAATTCTAAACTTCGTATTATAAATATTAAATTCATGGGATAATGTTATCGTAATCATTTTAACTTGTCGTTGCAAATTTCAGGCCCACTCTGAGGAAGCTTGAGCCACACAGCATGTACGAGATCTGGGTAAGATAAATGCAAAGTTCTCACAAAAGCCACTCACTGATAGGAATTCATATTAATATAGCACATCCTTGTCCTGCTCCTCTCTCGTGTTCCCAGGAGGATGACATTGATGGAGAACACATTGTTGCTTTCGCTGAGGAGGATGACCCGGGTGAATTTACCTTTAATCCCCAACATTACTGACAATACAGATCAAAAGTCTAACGTTACCTTGAATCCAGATTGTGATAAATAACGATTTAACTTATAGTTTAACCTACCTGACTTCCTTAGATGGTTTTGAGTTCCTGGAAATCCTGAAGGAGGTGGCTCGCGAGAACACTGATAACCCTAACCTGAGCATCATCTGGATCGACCCTGACAATTTCCCCCTGGTATGCACATTCCCAATAAAAATGTAACAAAATAATTGGCACTGTTAATTGAACTTTATTCTGTCATTTCTACCTGACATGTCTGAATGAGTTAAATGTCACCGTTATATAAATTATGTTTAAATTTGATCAGTGGATTGTGTTGATTCTGTCCATTTGTATAGACAGTTATCCCTCGCCATTTGGGGTTATAGATGCCAGGGGGGCACGAATGTTCTAAATTTTCTGCACCCACATAAATGTATCATCTATGATAATAATCTTTCCTCTCATTTACTTTCAGCTGGTTCCATACTGGGAGAAGACCTTCCACATCGACCTCTCTTCCCCACAGATCGGTGTGGTTGATGTAGAAGATGTAAGCAACAACTCTCACCCTCCACAATGTGCTAAAACCAAAATCTTGATACATTCAGTTGACTATTTGATAAATGTGAGGAACACACCAAATTATATTCTGATTTGAAGAGCCGATCTACGCTATTGTAACTCATTTGTATTTTTATAGATTAAATGATGAAGAAATGAATGCAGGTCAGATGCAATGTATACCCATGTAGTGTATTGTGAATAACGGTTACTGTATTTTCAAGGGAATTCTTTGGCCAAATTTGTCCAATATAAACTATTGCATGGGGCTGCAAGTGTTGGACTCAGACACAAATGAAAGAGGTAGTGATGGTATAAACAGACTTCTCAATGAAAAGGCCAAGTTTACAGTCAAATATAGAAGAATTCAGAAGGATACAAGGTCTCAAAGGAGTTCATACAGGTCAAAAGGTAAAAAAAAAAGCAGAAAGGCGAACTAACTGGTATATACAGACACAATATATGAAGAGAGAAAGTCAAGAATGTGAATTTCTCTAGAAAAGACATATTTTGGTTTATTTATGGAATTTCTTCTTCTTCTTCTTTCAGCTGTATGTAATTCGGTTTGTCTCTTCCTCTGTCCAGTTTCACCTCTACAGGCTTTAGAAACACTAACATACAGAAAATTACAATTAGGACGGCCTTCACGAGTTGATTAACCAAAAAAATGACATCCAGCTACAGTCATTATTCTTTTACCAAACTGAACTGGGCAGCTGAACACATTTGACACTGACACGCGTATCTAATGTGTGTGTCTCTGGCAGGCTGACAGCGTGTGGATGGAAATGGACGACGGCGACGACATGCCCACGGCCGACGAGCTCGAGCAGTGGATCGAGGATGTTCTGTCTGGAAAGATTGACCCTGATAACGATGACGATGAAGAAGATGATGATGACGATGATGACGATGATGACGACGATGACGACGATGACGAAGATGAGGATGATGAAGACGATGATGACGACGATGATGACGACGACGACGATGATGACGAAGATGATGATGAGGATGATGATGATGATGATGATGACGACGATGACGACGACGATGAATAAATGTTTACTTCCATCTATTTGTTCATTATGCTTTGGCCAGTGATGGCAGAACCCAACAGTAGCATCATTTTTCTAACACCTTTCAGCAAACAAGTTGTGTCAGTTCCTGTTTGCTTCCTGTACGGTTTCCTCTAAGGGCCAAATTACACAGCCCTACATGAGGAGCTTTTACTTACAGTCAGGGTAGGAGAGTTTCAAAAAGACAACAGAGTGTTGTTTTCGTAAGCAGAGTTGTGACACTAAATGTTTGTTCAATGTCCTTCCCAGTGTTCAGATCTGCTTGTCTCTCTCACCTGAGGTTCACTGTGTAGTAATGAGTTCAACCAAATGAAACTCCCCTGATATTTTCTACCTAACAGATACACAGACCAGGGTACTGCAATCCTGTTTCAATGACATGTTTTCTACTGGAAGAAGAGGAGAAACAATTGCTGTGATATTTGAAAGAGAATACACCAAAACACACTGGATAGTCTTAATAAATAACATTGGAAAACTATTAAGATACTGGAGAAAGATCACAAAATCATTTGTTTCTACTCTCACATTAAAAATGAAAGAAAATTGATTGTAAAACAAATGTTGTCTGTTGTAATTGCTATATGAAGATCTCCTGCTGTGTTTATGTGCACGTGTGTTAGGTATTCATAATGTTGAGAAGGAAATATGAGCTCAGAGTTATTGTGAAGATACAAAAACTGTCCCCATAAGGTTAGTCTCTTATTTTAGGGATGCAAAAATGAACTTCAGTCAGCCAGACACAGCAGCCCCAGAGGTGAAATACTGTAGATAGACAGACAGACAGACAGACAGAGAGATAGATAGATAGATAGATAGATAGACAGACAGACAGACAGACAGACAGACAGACAGACAGACAGACAGATAGATAGATAGATAGATAGATAGATAGATAGATAGATAGTGGCCACATGGTGGTGCTATTGGTATCATGTTCAATTATGATTTTTCCCCCAACAACAACGGAGGCGGTCTGGATGGATGAAGTAGGAAGAATGCCATCAGTACTCAGAGCTGTTGCATTTTCAGGGTAAGAGTTATACTCATGGTTAGGTAGTCTGCATTCACGGCTATTCACACAAACCAAGCGTGACTTTTCTGTGTATGGGAAGGCCATTGACGGATCATAGATAAATAGATATAGATAAATAAACAGATAGATAGATAGATAGATAGATAGATAGATAGATAGATAGATAGATAGATACATACATACATACATACATACATACATACTTTATTAATCCTGAAGGAAATTAAAGTCATCCGGTAGCTAATAACACACATGTAAAGGACTAGAGCCCACGCCGGTCTTGCTTTAAGGCAACCGTACCACCCACAAAGCCACCGTGCTGCCCAATCAGGATCATGCAGGTGACTGGAACCAGGAGAGCCTCTTTTAGTTAATAGGGCAAATCAGTCACTCAATTTTGTCTCTCTTATTGCATACATCTGAAAGTATAAAACATTTTATGATCAAACTGCATGGGAATTTCTCTCTTTGTCTGATAAAACAATTAAAATCAGACATTTTTAAAACCCATGTATAAAAAATATGTTTAAAAGGACACACGTCCATCACTCCAAACCTCAAATCTCACCTTCCCCTCCACATTCATAAATGCACGTGCTTTCAATGATAGAAAATTAACAAAGTTTCCAAGAATATCAAAAGACACAAAATATCTGGAGATGATAATCATCATCATTATATTTCTCACCAACATCATCAGCGTAGATTCCACAGGCAACAAGAAATGCACGTATTAGGAGGCACTCACACACTTGACACGTGTAGAATGAAGAGAATTTTACAGGAGTTTAAAAATATCATAGAACTAAAAAAGAAAAAAAAACAACAACCCGTAAATGATTACTCTAGACATTATGATGTATTTTATGCATGTCAATAAGCCGATTAAAAGTATCCAAAATACTTTAAACAACCTTGAACTGCTTTAAAGTGGACTCGATTACCTAATTTACCAGTGATTAAGGGGTTTTATTGATAAATTTTATCGTTTGACCGGTCAATCACCCATCTCAGAACAGAGGTTTACGATGCTGGCTTCAATCTCCTGTTTGGGTCATGGGCTAATATTTACTTTTACTACCTCAGACATCTGTTTACCTGTCACTCTGAGACCACATGATTTCTGTTCTCCAGGGTGGGAGTCGTGAGGGGTCATACGAGCCACAGGAGACCCTTCACCCATCTGTCGAACGGCTAATATAATTTACACAGTTTGAGAGTTGTGTCAGTCTGTGTCCGATGTCGACGGCAGCCAGTTTATTCAGTTTATTTATGAACAGTCAGTCAACTTTATCCCACATAAACCAGACTCTTACGGCATAGAGAACCATTTAGTGAGGCAGCAGCCCAAAACTGACCAAAAGGGATAACATTTTTCACATTTTCACTTTCCTATTACCCACATTGATCCATGCACATTACCAGCATCAATAGTTTAGAGCAGTGAGAAATAATTAATAAAGATATTTATGTCATCACAACTTCAGATAAACATCTCTTTCAGCAGCACTTCATTCCGTTGGAGAGAGATCAATAAGTTGTGTAAAACTGAGTTTAAAATCTGTTTTGGAAGTCGAAATTATCACAAATTACGCATTCTAAAAGATTTGCGAGGACCAAATTACAACATGAGTGATCTTCCCCCCGCACAAAACTTTATTACTTCTAAAACAATTTACAAATATGGAACATACAAAAAAGAAAGACAATAAACATATACACACTTTTTACAATTAAAAATGCAATTCGCATTTAGAAGCCACTTTTATCTGACGCTACGTACATATGAGAATTTTAATTTTTACGTTGGGGGGGTTGATAATAACGAAGAGTAAAGTAAAACAAAGATCTACATAAACAATTTCAACTTTTTACATGCTACTACAGCTTTAATTACTTTATGTTTTGTACAGTTACAACACGCGAGTGATGCACAGAGGAAACAACTCGAGCTGATGCAACATGAACAGAAACCGGATGTATCAAAATAAAACAGGAAATAGGCAATATTAACGCGATGGATAACGTAAACCATCAGAGGAAACAGAAAACAGTGCTAACAGAGCACGGAAATAGCTCGGATGACAAAAACGTGGCTGGAAAAACGTAACTGGACCAACTGAAAAACAAAACACAGAGAGCAGCGGTAAAAAGCAACAGGTAGTCAATGACAGGTGACAGAGATCAACATGTGGACACAGGCACAAGCCAGGTTCAAGACAACAATCCGACAGGCCAGTGGAAAATTAAGGGGAAAGCAATCAGCGGGGGTAAGCTGGGAGACCCGTAGACCTACCAAAGTGCAGAAACGGAGAGAGAGAATCAGCGCCATCATGTGGCGAGACAGGGGAGAGATGAAACTCAAGAGTGCAAGAGGACAGGGCAGGTGACACACACCAGCCACCAGGTGACACACATCAGCCGCTAGGTGATTAACATGAAAAATGACGGTGATCTCAAAATCACATGACACATTTTTTCTCTGCTCTGTTAGCATGAGTTTACAAGGTTTCAAAAACTTGAGCATCTACTCAGACTCTTATGATGGATATCGTGAAAAACAGTTTCTCCCCTACTGTTAATGAAACAAATGTCACTCAAGTGATGTAAAAAATGAACAACCCAAGCAGCAGAGGCATTTGAATCAAGTCTCAGAGGCACAGCAAACTTGAGTCAACTTGGAAGATGAGCTTTGCTATTTTAAGCATGTTTTTATTTGTGGCATGACTTCGGGCCAGGAGGCTCATCAAAGAAAAATGTTGCCCGTCTGCCCATCTGACCTGTGTCTCTGATTGAAAGAGGTGTCACTGAAAGATGTAAGAAAAAAAAGTTTGATTGTGGTGACTTACACAAGATATATATAGCACTATAACTACATTGTAATACATTTTCAAAATAGCAATTGTCATATGCAGTGCAGCAGAGAAAGGTAAGGGAGCCACTGGACCTTGGGACACAGATACATCTTTAAATCAACAAAACAGTATTTACAATCATAGAACATTTTACATAGCATCTTAAAAAAGTTGTAGATTGTAAATTAGGAGTAGGGGTTTAGCAAAACAGGAGCATGATCTTGGTATACCTTTGAAGGATGAAGATGAAAGTTAATGTCAAAAAAGGAGCAATGCACACTAACTATACAGTGACATCACAACAATCCGCCTTGTGTAAAGGATACCACAAATAAAAATACAAAACACACTCACAAAAATACCTTTACTCTGCGCTTTTATTGACCCAACTAAATAATTTGCATCGTTTCACCATGACAATCCACATTTCGATGAAAAGAAAAAAAGAAACTGCAAGTTAAGTGTTCCATTTGGTAAAAACAATAAACATGTCCCCTTCAAAATTCAAACCACCCGTCACCTACAAACTGATTAATGTGCTTTTGATACGATGACAAATCATCATCCACTTAATAAGGATGCATTAAAATTAACTAAATTATGCAGTTCACCGCTCACAGGTACAAGTTCACATTGTCAGAGATGTTGATCTTGGCAGTCACACCCACTAAATAGTTACCTTTGGCCATGTGTGTACTCACAATAGCTGAGTTTCATTTCTGCTTAAAAGCTCTGTAATTATAAACGTTCCTCACTGACGTCTGTCTGCCTCCATAAGTTGAAGGAAATCAGCTGGTTGTGTTTGATTTATTTAACCTCATGACGTTTTTCCTTTCAGTACTTTCACACACGTCTAATGTTCTATGTTGCCGGTGGTCCTATTGTGACGACATCTTGCTGTTCTTGTGATGTTTACATTTTTCTCAAGATTGATTTTGTCAAACAAACATAAGGCTAAGTGATTAGTTCTGATCCGTCCATTCAGGGAGTGAACTCTGTCAGTAATCGGCCTTTGTGCGTCTTTTTATAAGGTGAGGCAGAACTCATATCCCCAATCCCATCTTTACTATTGAGAACCCTGCTTCCAGTTATATCAATGACTAAATATATGAATATATGAATGATTAAATGCTTCGTTCAGCATTAACCAGAACAAGCACACACGTATATGGCTTCTTCGTGGCCTCTGACCCTGTACCTCAGCAAATAGTGAGAGGTAGAGAGTTTTTTCCATCTTCTTGTAGATGTGGGCTGAAGTATGGGAAGATGTCTCCATCAAATGAACACCCAGTAAATGAGTAGATGAGACACTGAGCATTCACGTTGTAGAAGGAAACGATTCTCTCATAATAATTTACAAAAACTCTGCCTTTTTGCAACTCTCTTCAGTTCTGTAATAGAAGCCAGCTCTGCTGTTTTCTGTTGAATTTCATCCATCATGGTTGTTGTGATTTTGGTCATGGAGTGAAAGGACATCGATGTGTCTAGATCCACATCTGTGCAGTCTTCGAAGTCCAAGTCAAGATGACGTGGGTAACTCTGACAGACAGAGAGAGAGAGATAGAGAGAGAGAGAGAGAAATGAGCTCAGAGATCAGTAGTTGTCACAAGATTCTGTCTGACTCCCACCTGCTGCCACAAAGAAATATTTGACTTTATTCTTGCCTTCGTCATCCAAAAGGTCAAAAAGGCCTTCATCACTACGGTGCTCAACACTGATAGTTAAATCTGGTACTCTTATCTAATCTATTTTTGAATTAAATACATTTAGAAATGTGGACATTCACACATTCAGACAACAAACAAACTGCTCTGAAGTCGACCTAGGAAAGGATCAGTTATACACATTAGATTGGACGTTAGACTGAAACAGTTAATTGTTGAAATGGTCGGAATTCTCTCTCACCTGCAGGAAAAGGATGTGATCCTCGAGACCCAGTAGGTTGTCCAGTCCAGTGATGGTCTTGACCAGTTTATGTATCTCGACTTGCAGCTCATCTGTGAGGTTTTTTGCATCTTCTGTCAGAATCTGTTTCCTGTTCTTCAGTGGCTGACAAGCTCTACACAAAGCCTCCTTCACTGTGGCAATCACAGCTGTGAACACACTCTCGATGTCCTGCAATTCTCTGTCCAGTTGGTCCTAAAAACAGGAGGAAAACAAAAGAGAATCCATGATAGAAGAATGTTCTTCTCTTTTCTGTTCTGTGAATAGTCCACATACTGAGGCTTTGATTCTACAGCATCGTTAAAAACTGTTGTCCGTATCATTCTTGAGTTAAACTGCCAACCAACCATGCAAGGACGGTTTATTTTGTGTTCTCTTATTATTTGTTTCTCACCGCGCAGTTTTCGAACGATGTCTTAATCTCATCCACCTTCATTTGTCTGTCCTTGATGTTCTGTATGAAATCAGTCCTGATGGGGTTCAGTTCATCCTGCAGTAGATAGAAATGCAATTTAATATCAGCATCATATGAAAATCATTCAAAGTTTCAACACAACAAGGAAATGTTTTCAGGGATTAGTCAGCTACGAGCTCCCTCTGTGGCATGATGTCACTATTTCTTACCTTCTTCCTCATCCATTCATCTTCAGTGGAGACAACTTCGCCTTCGTCTTCTTTGAGACAACAAACACAAATACACCTTTGCCGGTCCTTGCTGTAGAGCTCTAGGGGGCGCCCGTGAGTCAGACAGGCCCGCTCATCCAAGTTGTTGACTGGTGCCACTAATTTGTGGCCCTTGAACCTTTCAGCTGAAAAATGGTTATTCAGGTGAACTGAACAATATGATTCAAGACACATGAGGCAGGACTTCTGGGCCTCCAGCTTTCTTCCTGTACACACATCGCAGGCCACTTCACCAGGCGCTCCAGTGTACTCGTCTTCCTGCTTCTCTGACTCTTTCAGGTGCATCACGATTTTCTCATTCCCAGTGTTCACACTTGGGGCCTCAGTCAGAATGGGCTTGCACACTGGGCACATGTTGCCGTTGGTCGCATTGGCTGTGTCCATGCAATGCTTGCAAAATAAGTGGCCACAAGATGTAGTAACAGGTTCACAGACTGTACGCATGCAGATGGAACATTTTAGGTCTTCCTCCATCAAGCCCTTTTGGATCGGTGGTCCATGAGTGGAGGTCATATCTGCATCAAGAAAGCAAAATAAAGTTAGTTGGTTAGAAAGGGGTCATATTGTTAACGTTCCTCCTGCTGTTGACCCGTTGGGGCTGCAGATGTAATCAGCTCCACGACCGCCAGATTACAGACCTTGGACACAAATGCCTTCATAGTTAGGATTCTAACCACCTCATCCTTAAATCACTGCCCACTTTCCAGTATTAAACCAGGGAGTACAAAACCCTGGACCTATTGTATGCTCATGTGAAGGAAGATACATACAGGTCCATAGCTCTTCCTCCCCCAGACAAATCCGATCATAACCACATACACTACAATGACCAAACACTCAACACCTACACCATATTGGACAACGTTCAGAGAGAATGATGTTGTTTCCAGATGCAGCAGCAAAGCTAGGAGTGCAAGGAACCCCGGAGGAAACAACGACAGGAGCCTTTATGAGTGGCAGGTGCTACCATTCACCTTACAGCAAGATAAAGTGAGGACCTCAGTCGAAAAATGTTTTTATTCCGATAACCACCTCCAAAGTGATCCCACCATCTCTGAGGCCAGATACCTTGTAGACAAATGACCAGCTCTCCAAACTTCTGCAGGTTTTGAGTTTCATCAGTGGACCAGAAAAGAACAAGATGTTTTACCTCACCAAGTCACCTAGTGTTGAGCTATTGCTGGCTGAGAACAAGATGGATCCACCAGAATCCATTTTAGGGCTAAGCTGACTCTCCATGCTGATATGCTAGGCTACAGGCATGGATAGAAGGAAACGATTCTCTCATCATAATCTACAAAAACTCCCACTTTCTGAGGTTTCTCTCTCAGAGGGAGACGGACTGGTGGCTCTGTCATGGCTGCGTACTCTTTGTCATCGTAATGGACAACAACCCAGTAACCGTTATCTGGGTTGATGGTGAGTTTCCCCCTGCGGTGAGCACTGCCTCTAACCACTCCCAGATCCCAGCCTGTCTTGTTGCTGACC
>OMNV01026180.1:0-31106 GCA_900303265.1 Brotula barbata | reverse complement strand
GGTTGCATCCAACACTGCAAGGGTGTTAAGAAGGAGATTAGGCTGCCGCGCATCATGCCAAATGAGATTGGGCACCGACCAATGCACACATACTACAATGTCATGCACACTCCTTCATTTTATAGCAGAGCGTGGCACGGCTGCGTGATGGAGAGCCTGAAGGGAGAGAGAGAGGAAGGAGCGCGTGTTGAAGGTCCGTGTTTTCTGTCTCTCTGACGCTCAAGTTTGAGGGGGACATGACATGACATCACTGGATAAATGGAAGACAACAAAAAGAAGGGAAAAATGAAGAGCTCAGTGCGGCTCCTGTTCTGAAGAATGATGTTGCTCCTCAGAGGCGTGTTAGCACTCCAGGTTCCTCTCACGTTCCTCTCACAGCCTATTTCTCCGGAATGACCCAAAGGTCTCACCGAGTGAATCACGAAATAAGACAGTCTATGTCCTCTCAGCCCCGCGCGCGCGTGTGTGTGCGCGCTCTTGATAAATGCACCGCAAGATCTGTGGCTCGAAAATTGACTGTGGTGAAATTTATGGCGATAAGTTGCTTCTTGAATTTACCCAAAGCGGAAAATCAATGTGGAAACTAAAGACAGTCCGGAGTAAAACACAGCTGTAAGTGACAGGCATGATTTCGCGTCGGTAAATATGATCCTGTCTGGTCTGGGCTTATTTATTTTGAGACTTTGTAATTTTCTAAGTTATTTCCGTATTCCACAATGGCAGCCCTTAAAAAAGGCTTAAATCACGCTAAGGAAGCTTTGATGTCCCGTCTGCAAACAATGGAAATTTGTGAGTCCTTAGTATACACGATCAAAGGGAATCTGCAAAGTGTATCGAAGATGCCAACAAACAGACACGCATGCAAAATGACACACACATACACAAAATATGAAAAAGGAGACAACAAAAGGATTCTGAATCGCACTCTGTTTTCAACTTATGTTCATAACCCACTAATGTACGTCGTTATACAGATAATCGGTATACACGTGGTCTTAATTTGAAAATATTCATCGGTAAATGTCACATCGTCTTCCTCTTTTCCGCTTATGAAATCGCTGTACAACATTTTCAAATGAAAACCTTCGACTTTTCTCTTGGGATTGACCGTAGCTCCGGTCCCAGAACGCTGCTGGAGGGAGAGGAAAATGTGATTTCAATTCTTTCACCATGAAAGAAAGTTCAGATTGCATTGCCTGCCATCGCACACAGGGGGAAGGGATTTGTCCTCCAGATCTGACATCATCTTAATCCACTGTCCAGATCCCAGTGCGCAGAAAAAGAGGGCAGAAATATTTTCATTTTCTCCTGCATCTTCATGCCTCGCCGCGACGTCCGGTGTTTTTAAAACGCTTTCCCCACAGCTCCACACCTCCCCACATCTTAGACCGAGCTGGATAGGGACCCACTGACGGTCTAATCAGGGCCCCTTTGTGTTGAGGTCCTGGATGAGTAAAGGACGCCTTCAGGAGCCGTCCAAACGTATCACAACAACCTTAAACAAAACTTCTCTGTCCAATCAATAATTCTCAGATGGTAGCATTTTGAAATCCCCAGCAGCTGCTCTCATAAACCTGCACATATGAGAGCAGCTGTTGAAATGTTGCCGTGATCGGTGGGAGCGTGTGTTTGTACAGTTCGTTCTCCAGGTACACACAGCGAAAAGCAAGGAGGTCAATCTTCCCACCAGTGATGAATGAATGAATGAGATCTTTATTGCTTCCCATTACATGGGACCCACAGAGAGCAACAAATAAATGCATGCAGCAATTTCCTCTCCAGCCTTTATTTATCCAGGGAATGCTGAGTAGAGATTTCAGACCACATCAGCCTCCTTTTTTTCTGCACCGCCTTTCTGCACACTTATGCAGGATTGCAGCGTGGACTTATGGCCAACTCTGGACTCCCCTCCACTTACTCAAGTCCCCGTGCCACCATTATTATGACAAATAGTACACACCCACACCTCTGATGCACTTTAAAGTACTCATTTACGGATCAATTACTGGACACATTCCTAATTGAATTTGGAGCACGATTACGGCCGTCATAAGTAAAGTTTTGCCAGTCGCCGCCCGTTCGTTGTTTCCTGCTTCTTTTGGTTTGCACAGAAATAACCGAGCCACGTTTTGTTTTTTTCTTCTTCCACTGTCACAGATGACACAGCAGCTGATGTATTGTTCTTTAGAAAAAGAAGACACAATGATCGTTTGTTGCTTTGTACATTTTGGCAAATGCAGAGCGGTGTAAAGAACAAAAGAAAAAATTGTCCCTTTGCTTAAAATTGTATATTAACTTTTGAAATAAGTCTCTAAAGTGGGAGCAGTGGAGATGGATTTAGAGGTTCTTAGGTGTAGGATTACTTGGATTAACTATTTAGTGGAGCTGTAGGACAAGGGAGGTAATAACAGAGCCCTCCTCAAGGGGTCCGGGAGGTGAAAACACCTAAAGGGACGTTTAGACCTGCTCACATTAAAAAGAAAAGGAAAAAAAATAAATAAAAAAAAATAGGTCTTTGAATTTGAACATGTAACAAATAAAAGACAACAACAAAAGACAGTAACCAAAAAAATGAATAAAAACAAATCGAGATTACCAAAAAGATGAACAGTAAACATACCCGAGAAAACTTTATCTTATCTGATGTCGCCTCAACCATTCTCATAAACAACATGAATAGATATTACATGTCTGAAAAGGAGTAGGACGAACTATACACTTAAAAATTTAGAATTAAAACTTAATTTATAATTATAATTTGATTATATTCCCAAACTCTCCTTTCATTATCTTTAATGCCCTGGAGTGCATTTATTAATAGGACTTAAATCAATAATTAATTCAAAAACCCGTAAAAAAATATCTATAAATAATTGAATAGATTAATAAACCTTTTATTAGATTTTTATATAAAAAAATCAAGAATCAATCCTAGGACTTTGTACAACCTATCATTTATTTGATTGTATATATTTTTACGGATTTATTGCCAGAAATTGTACTTTTTGCATGATAAATAATTTTCTAAAGATTTTCTATAGAAAAGCCTGCACTGATTTTATCATCACTCATTAAAGTTGTCCAGTATTTAATCAGACAACTGTTAAAGCAGTATTGTGTAGCATAAAAAATGTATACTACTAAATAAATGATATTGTGATGTAACTTTTGACCACCGCAAAATCTAGAAAGATGCACTGTATTGTAATTGGGAAATAATTTATGAGTCAACGTCTTTCCCTCCTCAACAGCATCTGCTTAAGTAAAGAGTGGATTTATATGGAAACAGTTTAAGGCGAAGACCCTCAAACTGTTTTTGTGTGCATTTTTAAGGGGCAGGACTGAAGTTTTGATTTCATATCAGAAAAAAGCGAGATGCTGTTAAATTATACACTAACTTCATCTCAGCTGATAATGCTTGGGTGGACACATGGAATCACGCACGAAATTCTTACTTTTTCCTCATTGTGTGTGTGTGTGTGTGTGTGCGTATAACATTTTGTGTTGAGTTTTCAAATATTTATATGCAAAACGAATGCTGTTGTCATGATGTCATTTGTAGCACGTTGTATTCTCTAGCATGGATGAATGGGTGGGAGGCTCGCTCTTTACTCCATGTGTGCTCCTTGAATCATACTTGGCATGAACTGCACGTACACGTATGTGCTGTCATTCTGCCGGGGCTGCATTCAATCAAGACTGGTTTTTGCAAGACATAACAGTACCCATGATGCAATAGCTACATTGTGATGTCAGTAGCCTTTGTCAAAGTAACATCAATACTGCATTGACAGTGACAACCAGAAGAATCGCTGAAATCTGTCTTGTGTGTCCAAGGTTGCTTCTGTATGAATAATACAAATATTTTGAACTTTTACTGCAGGTAGAGAACACGTGTGAGCTTGAAAATGTTAGAAAGAGTTTTTAAAGCGGCACTATGTCATTTTTGATGGTCTCAAGAGTCGCATTATTGTTATTTGTGTACTTTCGTCAACGGCGCTTGAAGCTCTAACGCTTGTTACGATGCAGTTCTCTTGGCAGCTAAAACGCTGTGCATTTTAGGTGGGTGTTGGTGTTCCACGTTTGCTGAACTTGACTCACTGAATACCTTGATGTCTGTACGCTGTGATTGCTTAATGAGGACTGCAGTTCCCTTGCCTCAACTTTTACAGCAGCCTCTCGGATGCCTCTGTAGTCTCTCGTGTAGCCATAATTAGCTGTGTTGGGTACTCTTGCCAGGCCACTTTTCACAAAAACACAGTGTGAAACGTCTCTAAAGTAAATCCTTAAAGAGATCATCCAATATATTATCTGGTAATTACCATGGCGGGGGTTGGCCTCTCTTGTCTAGCCAGACGCCAGAGTTTGAGTTCACGGTTTACCTCACTTCCTTCCTTGCCTTAGATGGCATTGCTTCGCTATGGCAATGCAACTCCAGGAGAGAATCTCTGAGATTAAAATAAATTCTGGTACATTCTGATCTTACAAAGCAGTAACCACGACTACCAAAGACGTCTGTGAGGGTTCTAGGTCATCCAAGTCATTGTTGTCCAGGAATTGTTGAATCGAGGCCAACTGGACTTGATAGGAGACACTCAATGACGTTTCGCCTGCCCTCCAAGTGGCTCCTTCAGTTCTATTCACGACTGATAGTTTCTCCTCTTTAGCTGTTGTAAACATTCTGTGGCGTTCTTCTGTACAACTGGATGAGAGGCGAAACATCTTCGAGTATCTACTGTCAAGTCCAGTTTCCCTCGATTCAAACCTTCTTGGACACGACTACCAAAAAAAAACAACAACGTACAAACGCTTTAGTTATAAGAAATGACCTTCTATGTAAAGCTGATTCCTGCATTCAAAGAACAACCACACAACATTTTAAACTATGAATAAATACAAACTACCGCTGATACAGAAATGAAAATGTGAAAAAAAGCACATTACCAAACCTTCCTAATTAGTTTACCAGCACATTGTTAATAGTTGTAGGACACAAATTCATCCCAATTAGCGTGGCAGGTCACATAATTACGTATATCTTAAGGCAAATTTTGGACGATTATCCTACCAATGCTAATTCAAATCTAATGAAGGTACTCCAAAGTTAGGCAAATATTTGATTGGAGACCAGTGAATTAGTGATTCAGAGGAGGCAGAGGTGCCCTTGTGGCAGACATCATATCGGTTAATTTAATTATTGCCTGACAAACAAGGACAACTGTGAGGCAAATACTAATTCCAGGAATGCTATTTTAGGAGGAGCTATGTGCTTAAAATGTGATCGGAGTCATATTTTGTATTCCCATCTGCTTTAGACAGCTCTGTCCTGTTGTGAATCTTATCTCCATGGTGAAAGAATTGAGAATGCTGTGAATGTTATCAAGTCAGTAACAGTAACATTTCAATGTTGTCCTCAGCTGATAGTATTTTGTTTTGGGGTTGTGCCTCTAATGGTCAGATAGTACACGAAAGAACACGGACGGAGAGCGGATAGTTTTCTGCACACATTTCAATAGAAAAGAAGAAACTTCCAGCAAGAACGTTGTGGTTTCTTGTGGTAAGCTAAGTTGCCATCCTTTCCTAGATTACATGGTTTTTTTTCAGTCGGTAGTAATGCATTTAACATTATAGGCAATACCTCCTGCTAAGCCATTTTCCCCTAAACCTAAATTCTAATGAACTGCACTTCTTTGATTTTTGCCTTGCGAGGTTTAACTCCAGTGAGATTACTTCTGCTTCCAGAGCAGCTCTGCCTCCCAGAGATGTTTGTATAATTAAAATTCCTGTCTACACTCGTCATAATTTAGTTGTACAAGCATACTGTGTGTGTGTGTTCCTGTGTTATCTGTGACCAACCAGAATGAATGAGTAAGAGAGGTCAGCATAAGGCAACGGTATCGACATGCAGGAAGCTGCAGTCCTCTGAATCCTTTACTGCCGTCGACGTGGAGGTTATGGTTTTATTGTCATCAGAATACATCAGAATGTCTGATTTCAGTGATGTTTTATAGGAAGGTGGGACAAAGAAAAGTTGATTACATTGGACCGATCTTGATGCTGAAATCTTTCTTTTACTTACCATTGCAAGGTTGTGAAAGTAGCATTAATGTGTAATGGTTTTGATCCAGAAGATGAAGATTCCTCATTACTTGATCCTTTGTCAGCCATTTTTAAGGATGGTCCAAAAGTTATTATCTCTGCCCTGGGTGTCAAGAAGTGAGGATCGAGGGGGATTGTCGGAGGAGATAGGAAACACAAGAGTATCCCCATATTCCTACATGAAGGAAGACACACACGCCCACAAACAATCTGTTTATCATCTTCTCACTTCAATGCCAAAGTGACAATGAACACAACAGATTAATTCCACCCCTATTCCACCCTCTCTCCTGAAGAAAAATAATGAAGACAAATAATTGAAAAAAGAGTAGGCGGACAAGAAAAGAGAGCAGATGTTTACAGCACTGATTTGTACATACATTTATGACAAAACATGGAGGGCTGAGAAAGTGACAGGATGGCCTCATCTATTATTCAGACTTGACATTGCCCGAGTCATTATCAGGTCTGTGTGAGTCATCGTGAAATGACGCCATGTCTTTTCAGTGCAGATGTGACTCATAACCCAACCACAGGAGCAATACAATACAATAGATACAATACAATACAATATGCTACGATACAATACGACACAATGCAATGCAATACATAACCATACGATACAATACAATACAATACAATGCAATACAATGCAATACATTACCATATGGTACAACACAATACAATACAATGCAATACATTACCATATGATATGATAAAAAATAATATGATACAATACAATACTATACAATACAAACACCTCTTAGTATTCAGAGTCACTCTTACAGACTAATTGTGCAAACATCTTAAATACATTAGCTTATTAGATTATCCATCCATCCAACCACATATTTCTCCATCCATCCATTTATCCATCCATTTATCCATCCATTCATCCATCCATTCATCATCTATACCACTTATCCTTGTCTGGGTCATGGTGGTGCGGGAGCCTATCTGAGTGGTCATCGGACCAAAGACAGGGTACACGCTGGACAAGTCTCCAGTCTATCAGGGCTGACACAAAGAGACAGACAACTTAATCAAACTACCATTCACAACTATGGTCAGTTAGATACTCAGTTCACCTAAGCTGTATGTCTTTGGAGGTGAGAGGAAGCCCACACAGACCCCACGCAGAAAGGACCATGGTCGGCCAGGGACACCGACCCACAACCTTCTTCCTGTGAGGCAACAGTTATAACAATCAGATTTTTTTTAATTAATTTAATTAAAGTTAATTGAATAGGGAACATGAAAGGAAAACATAGCAACATGACTCTAGTTTATACCTGATGCACGTAGCTGATGTGTTCAGTTCGCTCACTAAGTATGGCCCATATGGACGCTGGTCAAAGTTAAAAGGTGCCTATAACAATAATCATAATAATGATAATCATCATCATCATCATCGTCATCATTGTCATCATCATCACAGGAGAAGATTTCACGTTTTTATTGCCATGTGGGATATAAACAGCAGAAAAGAGCAGCTTCATTTAGTTAAACTGTGGTTCCTCTGACTTTGGGGCTCTGCGGGTTGGAATAAGACGAAAGGAAACAATTATTATTTGTTTGATAATATTTGACGAAGTCACAAAGCCGCATTCATCGCTCTACGTTCTGGGATATGACATGTCTTTATTCAATCACGATCACAGATAGCACAGTGTGTATCCATGCAGTAGGAAGGTTAACAGATGAGCGTGCAGCTGTGAAGATAAGTAGGGATTGATGTGTTCTCTTAAAGTGAATATATATGGTCAATCACTGCATCATCACTCGACTGACAGTGTAATTTGAATTTCCATACAGCAGCTAATTCTGCTGATGCTCGTAAATCACAAGACCTGGAACAGTTTCATGTAACTTATTATCCCAAATCAAGAAAGCTGAGGCTTTTTTAGTCATAGAAGAACTGGTTTTATCCACGCTTGTGTACATCTTCAATCTTTCACATTGCAGAGGCCAGTGACAATCAAATTAACATAATTATTCATTAATATGCAAATTCGCCCAGATGTTCAACAAGTAACAGATGTGCTCTCCACGCGCACAACAGCTCAATATGATAAAGTGCGTGGAGAAGACAACACTAAATAGAATAAGGAACGTGGGTAATTTATTACACTACATGTAATCCAGAGATTTACTGTTGAGATCTGGACCAAATTAAACTTCTCCCAGCTCAGTGCTTCATCATCATAACCAGCCGAAACATCTGGAAGCGACCAAGGCTGCAGATCAACAAATATGCACGTAAACAATGGATAGATGGATGATTTGGATTGATTGGCATTTCAGCAACACAGATTAGTGTTTACAAATATTTTAATAAACATTTTAATCTAGACAGACAGACAGACAGACAGACAGATAGACAGACAGACAGATTTCAGTCATCCAGTTGCTTACAAGCTAAGAAATATCTCACTGTCCACAGTGTGTAAGAAAGTAAAGTAAATATGAGTATGAAGATGTACAGATAGTGCAGAAATGTGTCAGTGTGAATCATTTTGTGAAGCAGATGTGGAGTGGGATGGTGACAGGAGTGGAAATGTCAGCAAGAATGATAAATACTAATAGTACTGATAATAATATTAAATAATAAAAACATATCATATTTTGACACATATCATGTGTCATAATCCAGATTCAAATATGCTGAAATAAGCAGTGGACCAGCTGTTTTTTAAGTAGCATCCTTTTCGAGCAAATACTGTAAGAATCCACCAAATTATTTGTGTTCACTGACTGGCATCAAGTTTTGTAATTATTTGGCAGTAATAATTAAAAGCAAATATTGCAAGTACATAAAGTCTGGTGCAAATGAATTCCCCTTGGAGGGGTTCCAGCGCTCCCTAGTTCATGTAATTGCGATTTAACGTACCGTTCAGTTGTTTATTGTTTGTGCTGTTGTTTGTTTTATACCGTCTTCGGTTATGATTTCACATATTGCCAGATTTTGATCAATAAAATTCAAGAATAATCACGAGTTCATTCCTCACTCAACCCACTTTTGGATTCTGACCTATTAATTTTCCACAACTGTCACAGCGAGTGGAGTATATGGAACATGCTCCAAATGTAGCTGTGCTAGTTTCCGCAGCTGGCGCAGGCGACGAAGCTGCAACAAGAGCAACGAGCAGCAGTAACGCGGAGGCATCGCAAGTGTTGAACTTTACCACATGAAGATCTACGGGCCTACTTGGGCGTCGCAGCTCGTTTTAATTTCACGCATCGATCAATGTGGTCACATCGAATTTTTTTTTTTTTTTTTTTTACATTCGCTTGACTTCTGAGCCGGAAACAAACAATGATGCCGATCCTTCGCAGGCGCAGGCAGAGGATGAAAGACTCCTCCTATCTACTCGTCTGCCATTCTCTTTGAGAACGATGTTAATATGCATTGCGTGCGACCCACTGGGATATCACGGGGCGCAACAAACAGCGAAGTGGGGGGATTTGAAATAACCCCTGTAATACTCCTGTTCCTATTACACACTGTCTTCACTCTCTTCTCCGCCCCTCTAACACACCAATTATTTGACCGGCGTTCAGCAGCCTGGTCTATGAGTCACCTGCTCCTTATTCATTGTTACCTCACTGAAGCTCAAGAGGGCCTTTTGCCCTTTTCAGGAATTTACAAAGCCTCAGTCACGATCAATGAGCTTGCATGGAGAGGATGCATGGAGAGAACGCGTCCCTGACTCTACCAATAAACACTGTCATGACAGGAGGATTCCTGATTCCAGAAAGGGGATATGGAGGTACAAGTTGAAAAAAGATCCTGTCTACAGCTGGAAACGATACGGTCAGTGTTTTTCAAAGGGCAGGAGATCATCAGAGGAACTAACTGGGCTCCTTCAACCTCAACTTTATTTTTGTCCCAAAGGAAATTTAGGTGGAGTGCCGATTAAAAAGACACACAGAGGGGACAGACATCAAACAAGACGTTCAGAAAGAGTTCACAGAGTTAAACGACGTCGCGTCTGCATGGAAAAAAAGAACGATTAACGCTGTCAAATTAACTGGATTCATAACAATTAATTGTCTTTAAATAAGTGCACATTAGACAATCACAGCTGCTGTGTTCATCTTCCGGGTCATCAATCTGGTCTCGACTCTTCAGCCGACTGATAATGTTGAAACAGTTTGATTTTTGCATCGATCTGTGTTCATCTGCCGTTTAAATCATGGTAGTAGTAGGTAGTTCCAACTCCTGCAAAATTGATACAAAACTATAACGCAGACGTTGTCAAGTTGTGGTTTTAACTTGATTAATCAAATACGAACATGGAAAAATGTGATTAGCTATTAACGACTCAAATCTTGCATAATCGCAAATACACATTTTTACATCTTCTGGCTGTATATTATATATTTTAGTTTTATATTTGTAATTTATATTTTATTGTTGGTATTTTTTCCATCTTGTTCATATGAGAACATCCATAGAGATTTAACAGAACCATGGTTAATTTGTCTTAATCTGTGTGATACACATCATGCATCCCGTGTCCTTCCTCATCGTTTGTACATGTCACGCCCATTCTTAACGTGCAGCAGGTTGGGCGGAGATTTAGATGCATTTTGCACGTTTTCTTCAAACCTTCCCTCTGAAACATCACACCGAAGGTGAAGGTCCATGGGGATTATTTGCATTGAAATGAATAAAAACCGATTTTGTTCAGCGCGCCGCGTCCATTGTGGGTATTTTGCGTCTATTGGTGTCTCTCAGCGTAGGATTCATGACACACATTTCTTTATATGAAGATCATCTGTGCCGCATTTTCACATCGCACCGATATTTATGGCTTAAATGTCCTGTTTGTCTGTTTTGTTAATGCGGTTTCCTCCTCGGCCTCATAAAGTAGCTGTTCTTCTTCTGGAAGCGACTCTACCTTCGCTCGTTGGCGTACGTCGGCTGTCCTGTGCTTCGTTCTAAAGGCGGGATGATGATTCTGCGTCATGCGAACAGGGTTGTAATGTCTTAATCTTATACTCTTACATAGTAAACCTCCGACAAATGATCAGACAAGCATTGTCAGATGATTCTGTGGATATGTTTTATTTTATTTTGAAACCAAACCATGTGGTGCAGACGGCCTCAACTCGATTACTGATCCACATCAGTTTCACCCCGTGATGAACAAAGAAAATATAATGCCTGAATGAAGAGAGAGAGAGAGAGAGACAGAGAGAGAGAGAGCAGCGCTTTACAAAACCATCTAATTCCAAACAACCTTGGTTCGATGAGCTTTATGTTCCGCTGACCCGAAGACGTCCATATTGTTTTAGATGTAGCTGCGAAGGAACATAATGGGAAATGATGTTGACCAAAGAACGTCGCGACATCACAACCCTTCTCATTTTCTATTGTGTGCAACTGTGTAGGAGGGGATGAAAAAAGGAGTAGCTGAAGCATGACCAGCTGCGGATCTATCAGTACATTGTTTGTGAAATTAGCCTGACCTTTCTACTCGTAAGGACAATGCTCATGTTCATGCATGCTCGCGCAGGAGAACACCAACCTTCCTGACGAGAAGCTATTGTGAACAGTTCGAGGAGACTTGCTCCCACATCTCCACTATGCATTGTGTGAAGGGCAGTGTTTCTTTTCTTTTTCTTTTTCTTTTTTTTTTTTTATCATGGTCAAGTACATTGAGGGTCAAGCTGGCCTCATTTCTGAATAAGGTTTCCTTTGTGCCCTTACCTCATCCTCCCACGGCGCAGAGAAACACACTGCACCATATAGATCAGCCTCCCTCTTCATCTGCGTGATGGAATCGCCGTTAGTTTTGTGGCGATTGCTACCTTTTCCGTCTTAATGATTTAACTGCCATCCGTGCTGCAGAGTTGAACTTCTGGAATGAATCGAGCGAAAACGTCAATGAGCTGCAGACTGTTTCAGAGGAGAGGGATCTGGGATTCAGCCCCTGCAGAAATTACGCAATAAAACCCCGAAGGGCCTCTGTCTTATGAGAATTTTATACATGATGCAAATTCTCTGCCTGTCGTTAACCATCCAGGCTGTAAGCACAGAAGTTGGTGAGTTTGCAGTAATGATAAGAAGGAGCAAAAGAAAAGTTTAAAGTGACGTCAAAGTCGATAAATATTCAACATTTTTGTGCATTCTGCTAAAATGAGCAAGATGTCTTAGCTACAGCACATAACTTACAGTATTGTGCATATGAGGCTAACGGGACATTTTCCACATATGCACTATAAACCCTTTACATCTTATTTGCATGTCGCATGTGTGTTACCTGTATTTGGAAGTGAAACGGGTGTTACGTTTCTGAGCTGGACGTAAACAAAATGCTGCAATCAAAGCAAATGAGACAAAATTGATGATCCAAGCTGTTGCTTTGGGGAGCATCTTTAAAAGACCTGTTATAATTCAGGATTTTTCAAGGGATAGAAGAAGTCTGTTCATCACACTGCATCGCAAATCACCCCACAATTAGCACACTTGTATCTGTGCCTTGTTTCTACTTTGCCGGATGTGCGTATTGTGCTCGTTAAGCGATATTTTCAATAAATGCGCTTATTGGTACTAAAGTGACGTTTAAATTGCAACTCCAGCAGATTAATGGTGACGGTGTCACGGCATCAGAACACGTCGGTGTTTTGTTATTAAGCGTTTCCAGTTGCAGCGGAGACATTTGAACAGACTTTCGTGCTTTTGCTGCATCTTCACGGGCTGCTTGTAATGCCATAAAAGCAGCAATAACATCTCACCTTCGGGAACTTGAGAATAAATTGAATACTAAGAATAAATCGAACTCTAATGCAGACGCTGGTGCCGGGCCCCGAGTGTGAAAGCGCCCTGATATGCAGTAGCCGATTCCATGATGGCGAATGTCATCATTTTTTAGAATCTTGTCAGTCTTACTGTTGGGAATTTAAGACTGATGAGGTTCTGGCTGAATTCGGCCTTTACTTAAGCAAACGGCTTTGTCTGCAGGAGGAAAACTGCAATGCATTCCATTGATTTGAAGTAAATGAAAAGACGTTGTATCTTTGTGCTTTTGAATGTCTGTCAGGTACAAGGCTGAACTAATAGAAGCGATCATTAGTTAGTAGGCACAAAGCAAAGACCATAATCTTCATTAAAAAGGCCACGAGGAGCGCGGTTGCGATTTCCTGCAGATCCTTCCAGTAAATGAGGTCGGCGCGTGCTCCGCCGCGTAGTCTATACAAACCCGCCCGCTGCCTTGGAACGCGTGACCCTGTTTGACGCAGTGCTGCTCCCGGGACAATACACTTTAATAACCTGCAGGATTATTGTTACTTGTTGAATTGCGAGGGTTTTCTCCAAAAACAACATTATAAATGCATTGGCGGCATT
Organism: Brotula barbata; assembly: GCA_900303265.1. Classification (NCBI taxonomy): domain Eukaryota; kingdom Metazoa; phylum Chordata; class Actinopteri; order Ophidiiformes; family Ophidiidae; genus Brotula; species Brotula barbata. Next base: position 17,653 of record OMNV01026180.1, on the reverse strand, counting down.
GATCAGACGGGGAAAGCTCATCTCGAGATAAGTTACAAGGTGAGATGCACAGCTCTCTTATATGAGCTTGTCAATGCTGTTGCGTTTGTCCTTAAGCCGCCGGCTTGACCCCGAAATGAGCTCTCGAGGATTTTTTCCATCGAGTTGACTTACGCCGGTTGCCTGCGATGCATATAGAAAAGGTTCTGTTGATCCTTGATGGGGATTCTGTCCCTTGTAGATAAAGCGTATGTAATTAGATTGCCTATCTTGTGAACAGGAGCACGGTGATGTGTATTTTTAGATGAATAAGACGCTGGCCCTTACTCTCCATCTGTAAGTACTACATGAATCTGTTCCTGCGTAGCCCAAACTGTGACAACTGACAGTGAGCGGACAGACAAATGCATCAACAAAGTACAAGATTCCAATTTTTTTAAAAAGCCGCCGCTGAAAAACCACCAATTTAAACCCGACTGAATGCACTGAAGCCATCAGCCGTCCGCCGAAGAACAACAAATAAAGGCAACCGAGGTAATGCATGAATGGACGCATTTTAATGAACAAAATTATTCAGGTATATACAGACAAGTCTGCTCTTTGAGGCCAATTACATGATCAGATTAATTGATTTCTTATCATATAATCTATGTCTGTTATTAGCGGTAAGATAAATTCATTTTTATGAATGTATACAGCTGATGTTTGTATTTAAGTACTGTCTGAGCTCGCTGTTGTCAGTTTCCTCACTTGCTGACTTCATGACTGAGGATGTCTTGACGTTCTATTAGGGCCACTACAGGTGAAAAAAAATAAATATACAGAGCCAAATTCTCTGAGATTATAAAGTGGCAAATTTGTGAATTAAGTTACTAAATTGCGAGAGGAAAACTTGGATATTCTTTGAGTTTATGAAGTCCCAGAGTATTTTGCCGTGGTTTTCTCTTGCGAATTTGCAACTTTATAAACTCGGAGAATATCCAAGTTTTTATCTTACAATGTAATTTTGAGTGCAATAGAAAAAAATAAAAATTGTTCCTATAGTGGCTATTGTACGCCGGCCCAGGATGCAGCAGCAGCTAGAGCAGCTACAATAGCCAATATATGGATGGTCTGTCAATGTATCACTTCAACCAAAGGTTTAGCTCTTCAGCATCTACAGCGGACCTGCTGCCGATCTGTGATGTCACACATAAAAAAATAAGAACAGAAACAGATAAATACTTACCTTTAAAAACCTTTACCTTTAAAAATTACTCATTTACAAGCATTCCGAGTGTACGGCTGCATTCTCTCCCACAGTTTTGACACATTTTCTATGAAATCTGCCACCTCGCTGCCTTCTGTCTGTCTCTGGGTGATCGACTCAGCTGCTGAGTGTTTATGGAGGCAGTCTGGGGCCAGCTGTTGACTGTTTCATATGCAAATATGAGAAACGGCTCATCTTTGGATTCAGAAAATAGCCAGTGTTGTTTACGGTGTGGGAAATAAATACATAATTTAATCACAAACACTTTGTGAATCAGTTTTGACTCTTTGCACCAAGTAAACTTAGAGATAAACAGCATCAAGTCTTTTCTGTGTCCGAGAGATTTTAAACAGTTTTACTGTGTGGTAGCATGCATGTAGCTGTGTTGATGACAGTAAGCATGGCAAATGTAGCTGGTGTATGATGATGTCATTAAGATGAGATGAGATGAGATGAGATGAGATGTACCTTTATTGATAACCCCTAAGGAGAATTTCAGTCATTACAGCAGTACAGAGGAGACAAAGTATCAGAATATTGTAAAAGGGTAAGAAAATACAAAAAATACCAAATACAAATAATACAAGTTAGTACAAAGATACTACGTACACTGGCAGTCTGTGTGGATGTGCAATCTATATATAGATAATGTGCAATCTATTTATATTGTGCAGGGATCTATAAATAAACGTGCAATGTGGCTGAGAATTTATTAAAGTAATAATCCTTAGTTTTGCCTTTTGGTGAACAACTACGCCCCAAATTCCATTCAAAATGCAACTATTACAGTGAACAAACAAAAAAAAAAACGTGATCTCGTTCAGCGCTCGTATCCGTAATCTTTGATGCCGTTGTGGTCTTTGTGGTGTGATGAAAGATTAAGGATTAACAGCCACCTAAAGAGATAATCCAATCAAGACATGCACAAGTTAATGGGAGACTGTGAGATGCACGTGCATGCGACTGGGAGTCAATCTGCCGCTGCCGTCCTTTTCTTTCCGTACGTGATCCCTTCTATGGAATGACGCAGGTTATCGTGCATTTGCGGTTTTATCAGTTTTATGACTTTTTATGTTTGCTCGCCTAAGCTGTGTCGCCCTAGCTGGAGCGAACTTCGTAACCCCACTTTATACGTCATTAATGTTGATGACATTGTCATGTGACACGGGACTGCCTGGGAGTGGCGGGTCAGATTTAAGACACATTTTATGCTGAGATGTGTGTGAAAACTGAAGATCAGTCATAAAATAATAATAACAATAATAATAATATCATTTTATAATAATATCTTTTTAATTTGGATTTTAGTTCTGGTTAATTTCTCATCGTATCATTGCTAACGATTTAATCTGTTGTGTAGTATGATCAAACATTTGCTTTTACAGGTTATTGCTGTAATTGTTATTAACAAATTTTGTGTAAGAACGTTGGGCTGCTTTCTGTTTGCATGAAAGGTGCTATATAGATAAAGTTTTTATGCTGAATGCGATGAGGAAGAGTTACTGTACGGTCTACAGGTGTGGCGTCAAAAAGGGTTCATCTATCTGAAAAACCTCTTTTTAACAGGGGAGTATGATCGTTCAGGAACTTGATAATAATGGTATTGTTTGGTAAAGTGTCAAAGCCTTCCTCTCCTCTCATATTATCACAGCATGAAAGCAATCATCCGACAATATGGCCTCATCATATCATAATGGCTGATCCTGGAACTTTACTTTGAAAGTTGTAAATTTGCCGCAATGAAACTTTATTTCGTTGATTTCATTGTCTCATCACTGCGGCATTATAATTTAATTAGATCGGTGAGATGACGGATCAGGAGCGTCTAGTGGTACAGCACCTGTGTGAAACGCACACGTGTGGATTGTTACGTAAAAGCATCAGAACACACATCATCATCCGTGTTGACAGTTTAATGCGTCTGGGAATGACACCGCCTCGTAGGATTGCATTGAAGAGGAAAATACAAAAAATGGAAAAAAGGAATTGTAAAATGAGAGAAGATATGAAAGGGGGCAGAATGCAGCGGTGATCTGATACTGCAGCTCGGGTTTTTTTGACATTAAACTATAACCATCTGGAAGTGGAACTATTATTACTATTAAGATTAGTATTAACATTTAGCCTTTGTTTTACCAGCACAAACAAATAGATTTGTTCTTTGTTTTACTGTATATACTGTATATATATTAGTTTTGCATCCCTACAATAGAGAGTCATGGAAAGCATAATATCATCATAAAAACTAAACTAACCTCAACTAATCCAAACGATAACAAGAAAAGATGCATGAGTTCCCATCAGACTCATCGTTCGTAGCCTGGCACCTCTGTACATCAGCTGTTCGTGACCACCTGGCAGCACAAGTCTCAGCACCGTCTATCATGCTTGCGTAGACGGCTGTAGAGTTTCAGAGGAGACGGCGGAAGAACCAAAAAGTACACGACTCTGTCAATGAGACATGATAAGAATGAAGGACTGCACTAACTAGGAGAGAGTAAGACAGCAAGAAGTTTCTACAACCTAGGCAGCGGGATGCCACCTCCTTACCTATCAAACATGGCCCAGAAATAGTCCCAACGGTGTGCTTCCAGTCTTATTATGGGACCCGGAGCAGCAACCTGTCTTGAATCTCCCCTGAATTCTTTGATATGAAGCTATCTTCTTCTCATGGGTTTCAGCTTCAGCATCCATTTCCAGTACAATATAAGATGCTCAGAGGACATTCCTCACCGCACAACTGTCAGAACTTTCCCAATGACAAATTAACTCATTTCAAGTGAGGCGAGCTCACATTTCTCATAAGCTCAATCTCCAAGCTGAATATTGGGTTTCAGCAGAATTTCATAATCCAAGCGTTTATGATGTTTTTCGTTCTATTTTCTGCTGTTGTTTGCTTTGCGGGGAAGCCAGAAATAACACGCCCCTCTGGTTAAATTATTATCCACAGTGTCTTGATTGATTGACAGGAAGAAATTGGAGGAATACACTGGAGGAATTTTTCAGAGAAAATCTATTTTCTGTGTCTATGGAGTGGCCTGCCGAGCGCCGTCTCTGAAGGGCCGATACCGCTGCGATTTTCGTCTGGCGCTTTCAGTCAATCCTCTGTTCATTTTGCTCCGGTGAGATGAATTTGGTCTGATTTGGAATGGTTCAGAGACACCGTGGCTTTCCATCGTCAAGGACACCGGGACATACCTCATACATGCTCCTAAAACGCCGTTTATTTGCTACCAAGTGTCTTTCTACCTCATTTAGACGCCTTTCGCACGTACTTCATTTTGCTATTCCGGTCGCCAGATGCACAACGCTGCAATGCACCTTTTCCCAACGGCCCCCGACTTCACTCACGCTGGAATCGGAGCAGGCTGGGATGGTTATAGGTGAAGCGGTTGTTCTTCACCCCAAGGCTTTTAATACTCTGCTTTTTGAACATTCCACATCAGTGTTCCAAACGTGCAGAACATACGGGAGCGCCTTTTTCTTCCCTCGGCCTCCCTTTCAGCCCGTTCAGACCATCTCCCTCGGTCTTTCAGCTCCTCTTTCAACGTTTGTGTTCGCACAATTAAAGTTCAAAGTCTAGCCTCAAGTTTATTTTTACTCATCACCTTTGCTTTTGAAAAAAAAAAAAGGGAACCTTTACACTGAATGCCCATGAACGACTCCTTTTTCTGACCCAGGATCTTTGTTCTATCGTTCTATCGCCTTGGTGATATTGTATTTGTCATTAAGAAGAGAGGGAAGAGCAAACATTCATACCTTTACTTCCTCCGCACTCGCATCCTACAAGTTTTCCAAAAACACGCAATAAGCTCGGGAATTCAAAATGCTACACAGGGGTTTGTGTATTTCCTTTCCTTTAGCTCCCGTTTGTATCGTGCTGAAAAAGTGATCCTGTGGTATTTCTTTGCCAAAAGAGCTGCACCGACCAAAAAGAGTTTCTTCCCCGTCAGTGCTTCGATTTGTCTAATTGTCATAATGAAAAACACGGTGTGCACTTTTCTGCAGTTTTTTGGTCCTTGGATTTTGACGAGTGTGCGGTTTCTGTGTTTTGTATAGATCCTGGTTCCTCTTCTGGTTTCCATAGTGCTCTATTGAGAATTGCAGTGTTTTCAGTTGTATAAATATTCCAGTCACTTCTATCTATCTCTGAGGCAATCACAACAAATAACCACCGTTTGCAACGCTATTGACCCCCCCCGCCCCCCACCACACACACACACGCACACGCACACACACATTATCGATAGCCATTTTCATGTAACAAATCTCCTTATTGAATTATTAAAAACATCCCATCTCACTGATGATAAAATTACTTCAGCTTGACTTTCTGTTGACTTTTTCATGCATTGCATTATTAATAAGCACATTAATTAAGCAGAAGAAACAGTTCATCACAAAATAGCCATCCACATGAGACGGTCCGTAATAGTGTGTAGAGGAGGTCATGTTCATTCTGTCCTTATTTGCCTCTTCGGACGATGACCTCTAAATATTTACTTTCATGGTTGTTACTTGAATTTAAATTCACATCAGTATAATCCACGCATGTAAATGTGTCCTTTATAACGGAAGAGATTGTGAAAGAACGACAGACATCAGGAAGTTTGAATCAAAAAACTTCTTTGTTTTTTTAGCATACGTCCCCGTAGGGTTTTCGAAATGAGCCGCAAAAAGTTTATCTGTGCGTGTCGTATCTAGACCAGATTTAATCTGACCCCCTTCACGCTGACAGCGTCGCAGAACAGATTCGGCACAAAGGCCGAACGTCTCGCTTTTCTGTTCAGAGTCCACGCACCGATGCATGGTGGCACATCGTAGCGAATAATCGTACCGTTATCGCAATATATTCCATATAGCGTGCTCCACTTTCCAGCTGCTAGCTTAACATGGCCCAATATGAACGTACTGATGTAACGATATAAACTCATCTAATGATGTAAACATTTATTAGCAACCCCCACCACCCCCACACCAACAAGCCAACAGCACTCGGACATCCAAACTGTATTTCAGCAGTGCATGGATGAAAGATAAAAGCTTTCCAGCAGCAGTCAAGACAGCAGCACTGCAGCACCGCCATGCTGCCAGTGTTAAACAGGCATAGGAGGACCTCAGCGTGTGGAAAAACATCCTGTAAATCAGCATGATGATCTGCAATCACATAATAAACCCCCAACAGCTTCCAAAAGACATCAGATAGATACAAGGGACACCATACACATTCACTACAATACATAAGAACATTCATATGCGAATCGTATACACGGCTTCTAATCCATAAACATAATGGAAAAAAATGGAAATGGGCTCTATCTCTATATGTGGAAGTCTTCAGCAGAATATGTGAATGTCTGAACTCGAGAGGAAAGGCGCAAGGTGGAAGAAAACTCTCAGGTAGCTTCACGACGCCGGGGTGCTTTCATCCATAGCATCGATTTCAGCTGGGAGGAGAACAGATGGCGTGACACATTACAGGACCCCATGTGTAGCTGGGCATAGGTTGAGCAAACTTGCATATCACAATTTTGGAAGATTAAAATGTAAATATTCAGCGGCGCAAGCTGTGCCTTCGTAAGGACCTGTCATTTCCCCGCCTTATTTGCAAACAGACAAGACTCCGCCTAAGGACACAAGGTCATCATATTTGCAAGGTCTTGCATTAGACGAAAACAAAACAATAGGGGCATCACTAATACCCTTGTAGTTATAAGCTTATATAAGCAGGAGTAGGCATTTGTTGTGAGGAAAACTCTGCTATCTCCTGTTCGTTCGTATATGACGTCCCGTACAAACGGGAGTCACCCAGACGATAAAAGTTCTGCCATTATACGATCATAACTATCGTTGAGATCTGTAGATTCAGATATTCAGTATGTATTAGCTATAGTTCTAGTAAATTACATATGAATGCTAATCCATCCTGTATATACAGTATATACTGTAAGGGAACAGTATGTTGTTTCACAGGAGCTGCGTCTATAAACAAAAGAATCAAAATGACTTGTGGGGGAGCGTGCCGGTCTTTGGCCTACATGAATCTGCAATGTTATTGCTTCACACCTCACAAAATCAGCAAAAATCGAAGGAATCGCTGCATGTGCTCAAATGTATTTAAGCGGAGGAGTGGCGTTTAAGTGTACCAGCACGTTATAGACCGCTTCAGACTTTGTGTTGGGTTTGCACTCTGTCTGCATCACTTTGTGAAATTACAGCCTTTTGATTTTGAAAAAAAACAAAAAAAAGAAGATCTAGTACGGTGAGCGTGCATCATCTGTCCCATTTATATTAATGCGATTCCTTTAGACTTATGGGATATCCGCCAAGGTTCTAAAGCCACATGTCAGAGGGGCTAACTGAGATATGTTGCCAGGTATGTCTGGTGTGTCGCAGCATATGTTGTCGTAATGTTGCCCAGATATGAAAGTCAAAACCAAACTTGTGCATTGAGGGTCAAATGAAATGAAAACCAAGCTTGATGCCGGTTGCAGTTTAGTGAGGGTTTACTGGGCTTGCCAAGAGGCATCACTGTCCAAATCCCCACTGAAAGATGGCTTTAAGTGATGAGCAAGAGGCAGAAGGCGCTCTCACAGAAAATTCAGAAAAGCCGGAATTAAAAAGCTCTGCAGCCCTCCGGAAATAGGTTCCTTCATCCCTCCTCCCGCTGCAGTCTGTCTATCCCACCCATCCAGCCATTCATTCACACATGTATCCGTCTCTCTGTCCATCTGCCCCTCTCACCGCCCACAGTCTCCAGCTCCTTGGACTCATATTTGGCCCTGTCCGAAAATTGTTTTGCATACTAATTTCGTCTGAGGTCTGCCAGTTGATGCCATTACGTCTCCCTGTTCTCCATTCGGGACTCCATTCTTTGTCTCTGTGTGTCTTCTCATGGTTGCCAACAAAGCATTGGAAGAGCTTCGACGGGACCAGTTTTTAAGTCGGCAAATCCTCTCAATCAGCTGGACTCGAACCCAGCGGTGTCAAGTAGGGCTTTGTTTGAGCTTTGAGTAGCTTTGATGAGGCCAATTTTTAAGTAAGCTAATTCTTCCAGTCCGGTGTTCTGGGTTCCAGAGGTGCCAAACTCTGTTTGTGGTTGAGCTCTGCTCCACAGGATCCGGGGCTTAACTTCTTCGAGCTGTACAGGCTGATCTCAGTTCAGACATGGCCCTACACGGACACGTCTTTGCAATTTTTACGGGAACATTTGTGTTTATTTCCACACACATTTATTTGTTTATTTAATTTTTCATCTGTCATACATTAAATTTACACTAGAGTCATTTTAGAATATTTTGAACAGCTTTCTGCTATGAAATGTTAATATTTAAATGCATTTTTGACTTTGCAGAGCATAAATAATTGAAAAAAACAAACCCACAAACAAATGCATTTAAGTAAAAAAAGACTAAAATGAAATAACTATACTGCAAACTGTATCTTGATTATTGCCTGATGTCGTTCTAATCCTAAGAGATAAAGTTTTGTCGAGGAAGATGAAGCGATGTCCTGAAATATAAGATAAATTGGGGTGAATATCACCTGAATTGGGATTATTGTTATTTTCTATCATATTTCAAAAAGACTCTTATTTCATGAAATTGTAAAATAAGTTTCAAAAGATGCTTAATCTGGTAAATGGACTATAGCGCTTTTATCCAAAGCGCTGTACAATGTTTGCCTCTCATTCACCCATTCATTCACACACCGACAGCCAAGGTAACCATGCAAGGCCCACTTGCTTGTCGGGAGCAATTCAGGGTTAGGGTCTTGCTCAGAACATGGATGGGCAGGGATTGAACCGGCAACCCTTCGATCACTAGACGACCACCCTTCCACCTAAGCCACGCCACCTCTAATCTGATGTCAGCAATAGCATTTTTGCTACATACAAGTTGTGTGACAATGTTTAGCTATTGCATGCTAACTGTTGCTACACTGCTGTCCAAACAATGTATGAACCCTGTTTGGGACATTTAAGCTCCAGGAACGTTTCTGTTGGCCCAATGTTCTAAATACAGGTATAAAATATCACTTTAAAAATAAAAGTAATTTATGTCGTACATCAACAGCCTCTGTGGAATAACTTGAGGCTGATCTGAAACCAGAAACTTCTCTCTTAATTGTTATTTTGTTGAGAAAGAAGAAGTCAAATTTATTATGGTGGATCCATTGATAAGAGTGTGCTGGTGTTTATTGGTTTTAGATGACTGACGACACATAATAACCACGCTTTTATTTAATACAAGCTCTCCCTTGTAAGTGTGATACAGCTATAAATCTGCCAAACTTTAATTTTGGTGTGAGTGTGACTTTGCATCCCAATGCCTTAGCGGTAAATCCAAAATAATGAAATAAATAAAACGAAGACCACTGAAAAGTTTGCAGTGTGAGAAGCTTCCTCATAGAGTTCCTCCTCAGCTAATAACCTTTAAAGGGAATGTTTGATTGCCTTTTTATTGCTGAGTAATATATGAACACCGAGACGCTTTGTTAATTACAGTTGTTTTGTTTTGCAGTGATCCACTTATCCTGGAATGTGCACAAGTGATACTGACACCACGGTGCCCGTCTCATTCCAATGACTCAGGGAGGGATCTCAGAATTTTCAAATGGATTTGTTTTCAATTTTCTTCTTTTGTCTCAGGAAACAGTACCTACAGTATGCGATGATGCTCCGCTGCTACAGATAGGTCACACGCTGATGGGGATTTGATGGTGCTTATCGACAGTAACCTCTTTTTTTCCGCTTCCTAAAGTGAGAGTCACTGAATAGAAATAATGTATGCAACAATACATTTCCTCACTCTGGCGTAGCAAACATCAGTAGATGTAAGAAGGCCATCAGGCCTGCAGTGTAGCTGACAAACTTTAAATATTCATGCTCTGTAAAGGGGATGAGTGCTGCTTCTGTTATTTACCCATGTTTGAAAAGTGCGGTGCAGTAAGGAGTGGAATATTGGAAAACCTTAATAGATGCAGTCAGGAAGACAAAGCCAGTGTCTTCGTTCTTTATCATCCTTAACATAGGAACATCATCACGTCACATGTTTCAATTGGCCTGAATATATGCCATGCATTCATCCATCCATCTATCCTTACTTCATTATATAAACCATCCATCCATCCTTACTTCATTATATAAACCATCCATCCATTCATCCATCCTTACTTCATTATATAAACCATCCATCCATTCATCCATCCTTACTTCATTATATAAACCATCCATCCATTCATCCATCCATCCATCCTTACTTCATTATATAAACCATCCATCCATTCATCCATCCATCATCCTTACTTCATTATATAAACCATCCATCCATTCATCATCCATCCATCCATCCTTACTTCATTATATAAACCATCCATCCATTCATCCATCATCCATCCATCCTTACTTTGTTCTTTCATCCATCATTCATCCATCCATCCATGCTCACTTCATTCTATCATCCATCCATTCATCCATCATCCATCCTCACTTCGTTCTATCATCCATCCATCCATTCATCCATCCATCCTCACTTCATTCTATCATCCATCCATTCATCATCCATCCTCATTTCATTCTATCATCCATCCATCCTTACTTTTTTCTATCATCCATCCATTCATCCATCCATCCATCCTTACTTCGTTATATCATCCATCCATCCACCCATTAATCCTTTCTTCATTCTGTCATCCATCCACTCATCCATCCATCCATCCATTTATCCATCCATCCATCCATCCATCCATCTGTCCATCCATCTATCCACCCATTTCTCTATCCCACTTATCCATGTCAGGGATGTGGTGGGGTGGAGCTGATCCCATCGGTCATTCGACCCTGGACAGGTTGCCAGTCCATCACAAAGCCCACACACTGAGACAAACAACGCAATCACACTACCATTCACATCTATGGACAGTAATATCACTCCAATTCACCTCAGCTGCATGTCTCTGGAGATGGGAGGAAATAGGAGTACCCAGAGGAAACTCACACAGGAAGGACCAGGGTCAGCCCAGGTCTCAAAGTCACAACCAGTGTGCAATACTTGGCATTTAAATACTTGGCCATTAAAATACTTGGCAGTTTGAATATTGTTTTGATCACCAATGTCAAATTGTTCTCTCACTTTCAGCAACATTTTGCAAACTGTTCATATCTATTCAAGTTTGTAACCTCTCAAAAATGACTCACTAGTCAACAGTCGGGGCATTATTCTAAATGGCAAAGCCATAGGAGCGGAAGGTTGTCTTTCTTTGACTCATGCCGCTTTTCTTTTCAGACCAAACTATGTTTAAAGAATTGGTTGCTGACTTTTGATAAACATTTCAGGCAAGTTTATGCAAATATGTGATAAACAGACCCTCAGGCGCCCACAGTCTACAGAAAAAGAGGCATTTAGGGATTGTACTGCGGATTACACAGTAAAGTCAACACACAGTGCATACTCTGGACAGGGACTCACACGCAATTGGTCGGAAGTTCGCCGGCAAAGTGCACGTGTGACCCCGGTACACCGCCGTCTGCTCCGTGTGTAGAATTGACAGCACAATGAGAGGCATTCAGTGATGTACAATGCACACGTCTCATCCATTTCCTCCAGGGTACACTCGTTTCTGCATTCGAGCCAAAGCTGTTGTTAAACAGATCTCTGTCAAAAGGGCTTTGGTGGCTACGGGCTGCTTTCAGACCTAACTAACCATGCCAGCATGAGTATATATGATCAAAATTGTATTCGAAGAAAAAAAAATCACAGGAGAAAGACCTCATGCTTGGAATCTTTCTGTCGAAATTGCCAGGAAACTAGGTCAGGAGAATGTACGGTTGCATGGTTCTATTAAAGGGAAAATGATTACACGGCACTAGTTTGAAATTGAATTGAATGAAAGGGACAGTTTCATAAAGTTCACCAGGCTTTTCATAACTCAAGTTTTCACTCACATCTGGACTGGGATACTTCAAGAGAATGCTGTCCTGTGCGCTTTAATGTGTGTCTATGTCCAATTTTATGGAAGGATTGTAAAGGGCAACAAGAAGACAGAATGGTGGATATTTTTCCAGGTCTTTGTGTGGGTTCAATGGCAACTGGCAGCACGGTGTGGCCCTAAGCCCTGTTGATACAGGACCAGTTTAACCCGTGGCCCCGACGTGACTGTGATGTTTTCGGAGGTCATCTGCCATCTTAAGCCTGTGCAATCTTCCACTAAAATGTAGCCCGATCCAAATCTGTGTCTCGGTAATTACGGGCTGTTTGTTTGTTGATGTTTTCCTGTGCGGCTTTCCCTGATGGTAATTATAGAGGTCGCAGTGGAATATTTATTGTCCATATTGATCCCATTTTAGGCCAACACTTTGGATATTTTCCAGCAGGGTGGAGGAACCGCAAGCTTAACGCTTTGGGGACAGAGATTTGCATCACTCATACTATTGTTTACTGTTATAAATACGTGATTATGAAGCATTCAAAGCACATACGGTTAGAAAAATATTCTCTTTAAAATTGATCTGTAAATTATGGGAAGTACAGACTGATTTTATTCATGATGTCCATACATTAAACAGACAGAGGAGAATTCATAAATCACCGGGGGTCCGTATGGAATAATGGGAGATTCCAGGGGAAACGTCAGAAAATGTTCAAAAGGCAGCAATGGTGAATGTGATCCCAACCTGAAATATAAATAAATAAATAAAATCTTGACAGCCTTTGTGTGATGTGATGTGAGCTTCTAGTACGTCCTAATGTAACAACACCTTTAATTAATCCATAGTATATTATATTGTCATATGCATTTGGCAGACAATTACTAGACCATCATAACCTTCCTCTTGAGCCACTTCCTGAAATATTTCTGTGTTGTTGTAATCTTGTAATACTAAAATGGTTTATGTCAAAAAATTGCACTCTGTGGCCTTCACACATTTTTCAAAATAAAATCCAAAGCTGCTGTTTTTCCACACGGAACAGTTCACTGGTCGTAAACGGATGATCTCGGTTATCCTGAGATATTTTGGGTCCTTTTCAAATGAACGTGTCTGTCTCTGTCACATCTTTGTGATATGAAAGAAAGTCAAGAATCAAATGCTGAGACAAACTGATTTTATAAGCGTTGATCATAGCGAATATAAAGACACGCCAAAGAGAGGGGGGAGAAAGAAGCAGCTAAATGACAGCGTTGGCCATCACGTTACAGCAGAATGAGGAGGGAGTTGCTGATTGGACAGGACAGCAGAATTAACTGACAGGTTTTCGCTTTCTCTTGTGTCAGTACGCACGCCCTCGGCTGACAAATGATAAGAAAATGAGGGACGGGGGCGTGCACGTTGCCTCTATTTTCTCTATTTATTATACAGTGTAGATGTAGACTAGTTCTCAAGTGCATTCAGAAAAACTGAGCTGCACTCAGGCATGTCAACATCATAGTCAGGTAGACGCATCATACAACCCACACGTGTGATTCAGCTGCAGGGTATTACGCTTTACTGCCAGTTTTGTCTTAATTGCAGCGAAGACAAGGACTCTGAGTGTAACCTGAAAATAAATGATGTCACTGCAAACGCTGCAAGTAAATCCACAAGTCTGAAACTTTGATTTTTGAGTCATCATCACCTCTATATGAAGCTGAATGCCAAATAATAATTAGTTGATTGACACAATCGTGCATTCTTTTAACTTTGCGTTTCTTCCTTTTTGATCAAATTATATAATTTGTAAATACACATAGGCATGATTATATTTTTCTGTGAAAGAGTCTAACTTTTATTGTTGGTTTGGAGATTTTATCAAATGTCTAAATTAAATGGTTAAATGGTGTAAAAGTCCGGGAAAAGTCAGATAGAACTTTTTTGGATTCCGTCAAAAGTCACTTTCAAGTCTCTGCTCAGTATCATTAGAATAGTAATATAGTATACCTAATGTACTCTGCACCTGCGGTCCCCAACCACCAGGCTGCACAGAAACCAGTACGGGGCCAAACAGAGAGAAGAAATAACTTTGATCACCTAACTTTGCTTTTAAAAGGGTTTGAGCATTACGCCTCAACCACAAAAGACCCACAAACTGAATTAATGGATCGGTGACGGCGGGATTTTCTGCAGTGACAGGAACCAAAACAAAATTAGGGAGTAGACTGGACATTGGGAACACAGTTCGGGTGTCATTGTCTCCCATCACCCCTAGATGGGGCCGTCTCATTGAAGGGACACAAGTTCAGGGCTCCCATTATTATGCCAAATCTATATTTCCACCCCCTCGCCCCCCCTCCCCTGGGCCGCGATGGCCGGTTTGTGAAAATATTGTCCTACATGAAACCGTTCCGTGATGCAAAAAAATGCTCTACACTGTAAAAAATGCGCTCTCGGTGTTGCATGAAAATTGCTGCGTGTGTTTATCAGTGGGTTAACGTATTCTGTATATCATCCACAACCGAGTCACGCCATCGTCATAAAGTGGGACTTGAGAATATTCCTTGATGGGGAGCTTCCCTCGACTACCGGCTGTCATGTGGACTGAGTCGAACCTGTAAAGAAGTTGTAGCTCGGTGAGCATTCTGCCATTTTGTTCCATTCTTCCCCAGTTCGTGCAGGAACTGACAGCAGAAAGATTACAGAGTCAAGGCAAATGAATTTTCCCCGATACAGATCAGTGTAATTTAACTCGGTGCCACGTAGTGTCATTCTTTCCACATTTTATGTAAATCAACAACCCAAGGTGGGACGATGTGTAAGAGATTTAGGTAAAACTGACAGAGACAAAACGATCCTGCTGTGTATTTAAGCCTTTAATTAAAGTGTCTCACATTTGAGTGAGATGTTGAAAAAAACAAGTGGATATTCCAGTCCGCGTGCGATTGTGCAGCACGCCGCACCAGACCGGACCAGACCAGCCTGGCTTTGAGTCTTCCAGATGAAATGATACACACGTCCACATCGAGCCAGACATAAATATTAAATGCGTGAACAAAGAGAAGCAGCACTTGCTCGTAACACTCTCGGGGACGCCTTACCTTTTCTGAGTTGTTCCTTTCCTTTGTAAACCTTTGGTCTGAAGGCCTCCCTGGACCGCCTGGTGCCAGCTGAATAAAGGGAAATCATTTGCCCTGTCATCTAGGCTCACCTTTCAGCCCGGCAACAGGAAGACGAGGGAATTAAGCTACAGTGTGTGGAACGTTGCTGTTTGTGTTCCTCTCCCACAGCAAAGGAACAAAAAAAAAAAAAAAAAGTTAAAGAAACCAGTCCTTCCCTCACCGGCCCTAAAGTCATGCAACACTTTCAAGTGGAGTTTTCAATTCAGGCCAGGTGTGCTCATCGTCGGTCTGTCTGCAGCCGATTATCTACAAAGGTTACTAGTCATGGCTTTATAGCTAGAAGGACCGAGACAGAATTCGCAAACATTCCTGCAAATCCTCTCGTAATGACATTCAGGTCAGGAGGATGGGAAGCTGGAAATTGCCCGTAGATCGGAGTGTCTGCCCGCCTGTCTGTCTGTGTTAGCTTTGTGATGGAGCGCGAGCTGTCACGGATGTTTCCCTCTCTTCCATCCACTTCATTGTGGTAAAGGCCGCGCCCCCTCGACACCCTGACACAGTGGGTGGATGTTGCCTTGAGTCTGCTTTAGTACGTAGCTATCGCGTACCGTCAGTTATTGTCTCTTTAAATTCTCCGCCGCGAGTTTTCTCGTCGAAAGTACTCGGGGAATGCTCTGTGAATAACACCGAGAGGGCTTTTGTGATGACACCGATACAACAGGCTGAAGGTTGCGCTTCTTAAACGTATGATGATAATGCCGCTGTGAATTGTTGACCCATTAACCCTGAGGAAGGTGACACTTACGGAAGAAAAGAACGAAAGGTTCACGCTGGTGGCGATACCTTCCGGCTTTGTCTGCTGAATTGAACACTTAAATGGGACATATTTTGCCGTAAAAGAAAAAAAAATGTGTTGCTCATGTTGCAACTGGCGAAGTTCAAGGCTTTAGATGTGATTCTAGTGAGACAAACCCATAAGTTGCACCCTTTCTTTTTAAACCGCGAGACAAAACTTGTGTGTCAAAGTTTTTTCTTTTTCCTCCCATTGACTTGACTGGTGGAGCTGCTCAGGAAACAATGACAGCTTTAATCCACACCCACACTCTGTGACCGTGACTACGCTCGACGCTGGGATCTAATTTCTCAATCAAAAATGTATTCAATTATTTTTGCGGTAGTAGTTCTTGCTTTTAAATCTGTCTAATTGAACCCTGCATAATGATTCTGAACTTTACCAGCATCCAGGTGTAAAGAATCAGATTCGTTCACCTCTGAATGACCCGAGTTGGCGCTTTTTTGATGAACAGGAAGTGACAGACAAATCGTGAGGCTGATGCTTAAAGTCAGATGTTGTAACACTGCCCCAGTAAGTGACAGGGGCAAATCTTACAGGGTTCATTACGATCCAGAGCGGAAGGATGACAATGGGTCTCGCTGAACTTACCTGTGTTTTTGCACGCCGTTAATCACACGGTGCATTACTGATTGTACCGTAGGAAAGCTGCATCACCGAAAAAGGCTCTCAGTCGTGCATGCCCACCCACACACTCCTGTGCATCCTAACTCTCCCCTATGATATTGACAATCGCAGTGACACGTATGTTGGTTCGGTTAGCATCATGCTGCCCTCTACGTAGGATGCTGACCCATTTTTTTAAGGTTTATTTTAAAAAATACAGTTTTATGGGATTATTTTGCTCAACATTTTCATCAAACAAAAGACTTTATTTTTCCTGGGTTGTATAGAAAAACAGCAGATTTGTGTTTATTGTGAGGTATGCAGGGCATTACATGCTTCTATCAGCATGTAACACATTTGCAACACATCAGGTTAGACGCACACACAAAGATATGAGGATACTTAAAGGCATATTAGCAGCTGACATATGAGAAGAGAGCAGGGGTGGACCGAGATTGTCTGTTTTCACTCAGCGTGCACGTTGGTGATGCAGAACGATCGAATAAAACTACATCGGTGTCTTGCACATTCAATATAACAACATAAACATCTAATAATATCTAAGATAAGTATATCAATGAATATAAGACATGCACATTTGTATGATAAGTCAGCCGCACCTTCACGATGATAAAGATCCACCTTGATTCTTCATTCTTAACTCACTGCTTACTTACTCTACTTGATGTCACCTTGCAGGGGGGAAAAAAAGGCCTTTGCATTCGGCAGGCGTGTGCCATCACTTTGAGATGCTCCATTCCCTCGCCGAGGGGAGCACTAATCACTCCACATGTCAATACCGTTGGACGCGTATTTCCATTCTCATTAAAGACATCAACTAACTTTCACTTGCTGTAACTTGGCGGACTGCTCAGCATTTAATGAAGTCATTCCATACATGGCTTCCCATCCATAGCAGGGCTTGGTTATTTCAG
>OMNV01026177.1:0-24930 GCA_900303265.1 Brotula barbata | reverse complement strand
GTATCTCCAACAACCACAAACTAAACACAAGGCTTCTAAAACGATAAAAAGTAGCAAAGTCAAAGGAGTGCAAATGGATAAAAAGTGTATGTTGTGTGTCGTGAGATTGGTTTCGGTCGTGTGTTTGTGTGTGCCGGACTTTGTGTCACACGGTGCTGTTGCTGCTGCTGCTCAGGTGGAAGTTGGACACAGGTGTGTCTAATTGCCACATCAGCAGCTGAGGAGCCAATCAGGCAGGACTCTTTTTTTTTCAGGTTTCTGTCACAAAGACTGCAGGCTGCACGCTGGATGAACACAGAAGAAGAAGAAGAAACCGAGACACTGTAACGCGGGAGACTTTTCTTCTTTTACTGTTGGCAAAGTTTGGAGTTCTGCCTCAGTTCAGACGTGGATCTTTGTGGTTCTCAAGTGGGGAGAGACTCATTATGTAGCTGATACGTGCGGTTACTTCATTAAATAGACAATCAATCCGATTGAAAAGTGAAAGTCTTCCTTTGATTCAATGAAATTTAGAAATTCGGGGGTCGATTCTCGCGTCTGTTGCTCTTTGCTGATGACATCGTTATATTGACTCGGTCTGTCTGGTTTGGTAGAGAATCCTTGACACCTCTCTCCTCCTCCTTGTTGAAAGGAGCCAGGTGAACATGATCAATGCGCCTCCCTGTGGGGAACGACCCTGGGATGACCCAGAGTACACTTTAGGACTCTCCCAGGAGTCGCAGGAGGATTTGCCGAGGGAGAACGCTATCTTGCTTATCTTGCGGCCACTGTCACCCAGACCCAGATCAATGGGCTACAGTGACCCCGTAGGAGGACTGATGGACTCACAGAGGCTTTACCACCACGGAACCACATAAATACTGTAGTAATATCCAAATAATGAATACAGATATACTGCAGCAATCGCAATCGTAGCATTCTGTCTAAAAACTTTACTGTGGAAAGAGAATTAAGTGTTAATATAAATGTGAAGTTTTCTAATCTAAACACTTTAAAACTCAAACTTCAAGAAACACAGAACTTAAACGACTCTTTATTTCGTCACACAAAATTGTTTACCACAGCTGGGTCTTATCCACCGCTCATTAGTGCAGATTTTGTCATTTTTCTACATCTTCATGGGAGTTCTTTATTTGCGTGTGTGACTTTCAGAATATATCCTGCTGATGAAATATGATTTGGTGTTTCTGCGATGGGGGTCAACTGACAGGAAAAGGAGAACTCTTCAGCTTGCACGGTCGTCATTGTTTGTTTTCAGCCTCTCCATCCTTCACATTTTTACCTTTTGACCCTGTACAAGCCGACTGTCCCTTTGTGCATCGCTTTGCAAGACCTGCTGGAGCTTAAGAACCACGCTGGTGCACGGAGGAAAGGGGATTCAAGGCCTGAGTCCACTACACGTCACACCTTGACCCCTGTTTTCACCCTCATCGCTTTTGGAGTCTGTAATGTAAAATCTTCCTTTGTTCTTGTCTTTCCTTTGTCTTTACGCTCCGACGTTATCGTTTGAATTTATATACGTTTGCTTTGTGAATGAACTCAAATTAATTTGATGTAGACCTCAATCCACGTGGCACACGGGGCCCCCTTTTCACAGCTCCGATCTCAGAGGTGACATCACTTTCACTCCGACATCAAGCTGAGAACACACACGTCAACCACGAGAGTTCACACCTGAGAGAGGTGAGGAGCCCAATAACAAGAACAAACACGTTAGCGCGCCAGGACACACACACACACACACACACACATACACACACGCGCAAGTTGTGTGTCACATGAAAATAAGCTCATAAGAAATACAGCCGTGCGTGAGCGCTTCCCAAAAGTTCACACACACACACACTGGCCTCCATCTCCTGTCACATAGATGTTGACACTCTCCGAGCTTTGTGGAGACGCACTCGGACAAACCGTGGAGTGGAATAGGGCTGAGTCGCCCGCAGCTATCACACCTCTGCTTGGATTTATCCCAGGATGCGGAGATGGGAGCTCCTCGGCAGGCAGGCGGCCAGGCCTGAACCGGCTGGCCGGGTGGACGCCGGATGACCTTCACGCCGGTGCGCCGTCGAGTGTTAAGGCCACAGGAGCGGTCAGCAGATGAGAAGGCAAATCGATAGGCAATATATATAAGCTGAGCTCAAATCCCGGTATCAGCTCGGCCAACTAATCCTCACGCTGCAACGACGCGCACACGCCGTTAAGTCGCATCAGATGCAATGCATTTATGATGGTGGGAGCGTTTCAGAACATCGATACATCACCGCAAGATCTGTTAGGATAGCTGTCGTTCGTGTAAACTGTGTGTGTGTGTGTGCGTGTGTGTGTGTGTGTGCACTGCGGTCTGGTTGAAACATCTGGACACCCGTTATGTTAGATTTACAGAAAAAACAAGCAGATTAATCATTTACGAAAATGGGATGGAGGGATGAAGGGAGGGAGGTCGAGATAGAGAGATAGATAGATAGATAGATAGATAGATAGATAGATAGATAGATAGATAGATGATTTATTAATCCTGAGGGAAATTTAAGTCATCCAGTAGCTGATAACAACGGAAGAATAATAAAAACAACAAAAATGAGAAAAGAAGCACAGAACATATAGAACAATATTACATAATATAATATAAAACGAAATATTATATAAAATATCACCAACCAATATAACAATATCATATAGTACTAATCTAATATTGTATGATATAATATCTCCTTTTGTACCATTCAGGGCTGATGATGATGATGATGATGATGATGTTGATGATGCTGATAATGATGATGATGATGATGATGATGATGATGATGCTGTGCTTCAGTCATAGCTCATGTGAACAATTCAACAATCCAGCCGGGCTTCGAGAGGACCACAACGGGCTCCGTTCCTGATGCCAGTTAATAATACATATTAGTCCGGGGCCGTAAACAGGACGCCGCCGTTCTGGAGGCGGGCAGACTCGGCCTCATCGGGGATTCATTTGAGTCCGTCTCAGGTGTGTCTGAGAAACACGCATTACACTCGAGATAAACTTTAATACCTCTTACTTTTAATGAAGGGATCGTTCTTTTACATCTCTGAATGAGTCAACATGTTACAATCTTCATGTTTCTTTCTTCACGTGGGCCTTTTTTTTTTTCTTCTTTTTTTTTTTTTTTCTAATCGTACCAGTAATTACATTTTGTTTTGTTCACGGTTGACAGGTGCCCATCCCCGAGGCACAATTTGCAATTTACACTAAGACTCATGTGCTTTTGCTCAATTACTGTCGGGCTAAAAATGTTGTACTTTATTGATCTCTGTAGGGAAATCAGGTTACAGGTCAGATTCAGCAAAAAACAAAGAGTGTGTCTGGAGCAGGAATCTACTGTCTGACTCCGGGACGCGGTGTGATGAAGATTTGTACGTCCTCCGTCTGTTAACGCGGTTAATGCTTAATATTTGGACCCATGCGGGAGATTTTTTGAGTATCAGATTTAAAATCCAGTGAACATCAAAATCAAGTGAAGAGGAGCGACATCATGCCTTTGTTTTGGAATTTTTACAACTTCCTGTTCCTGTGTCAACACACACACTTTAACACTAATCCCTGCATATCTATCCTTAAACAAACGTGTGCACACATGGGTCCACGTGGTAACATATGCAGTAAATTCACCCACAGCGCAGTTGGATGATGGGTAACCCATCTCATGTATGGGATACAAAGGTTAGACAAGCACTATAATGGGGTCAAAAGAGGAAACGAGATACACATCAAAACCCAGATAGCGCAAGGGCACCTCTGGAGCATGACAGCCGCCGTGAAGTATTATGGTCCTCCCTCAAGCCTCTCCCCCGGAAACCTTGAAATACGCTACGGCCCTGGATATCAACCCTCGCCGTTCTCTCGCACTTTCCATTAGTGCATTTTCCAACCTAGTTAGCAGAGACCTCAAAGCTCGGCGCTCCGGTTCGAAAGTCGAAGAATCTCCACGCTGAGCCGAGTAGCAGATTCAATATTACATAACAAATACCTCGAAAGCTCTCTGGTGCAGATTTTGGCAAGATTCATTCAAGGGCAGTTTGTGTCTCCACACGAGGATTAGCAGTATTTTGGTGTGGAATCTCTCGTTGGGTCAATGTGAGTCGACGGGATCGGTTCCGAGGAATAAATCGCAAAAGCTGCATATTAAGAGAAAGCAGAGCATCTGTCAAAAGCCTCGGGAAAGAGGGCGTATCAAATGATTACTGTAAAATCCAAGCGCTCAGGCGGTCTTCGAGCAACGTGTGCCAAAACAAAGCTTTGACATCTGTAGCGCTGGAGTCAATTTACAGCCAGATTCCACCACTTCTCCATCTGAGAGTACAGTTAAAACCTCCTCCGCGGGGTGTCAGTCGGCTGGAATACAGTCACCGTGGGGCCGCGCGGGATTCAGTGCCTTGCTCAGAGCGTGGATATCAGCCATCGGACGAGCGTGGATCTGTCAGGATGTCTCCACGTGTCGGAAGAAAGCGTCAGGATGCACAGAAGTAGATCATGACAAAGCTAATATCCTGTCTAAAGCCTGGTAAACGTCGCGATTTTGGGCTGTCCAAGGTGACTAAACGTGGCGACATCTTTTGCCGTGGCTCGAACATGCAGGACCTTTTGTCGTAAAGTGAGACTAGTTCCCTGATGGCCGTTGTCCTGTATAGCCTGGGACAAATCTGAAAGATCAAGTCTACAACCCAAGCAATAGAAATGTAGCTTGAAACGATGGACCGATCAACGCGATGCTAGTGCTAAACCTAAGCAAAACCCAAATTTTCCTCCTCTTTCTTGGGCTCGATGGTTGGTTAGTTTCGTTGTTTTTCTTAACCCCTACAGCAGTGTCGATGGATGACGCACGCTGGATGGATGACCTTTTACTGACCCGCCTTGTACCCTGCGATCCTGCAGGCGTCTGACCGATAAGGCGGTCCGCTCGGTCCTGGACCTGACAGACCGATCGGTCCGTCTGCGATGCGGATGCTGACCTTAGAGCAGTACAAGGTTTTGTGATTACATGTATACACGTAATCACAACACGGACCACGAAGCTGACACGAACGTAACCTTTAACCTCGTGTCTGTAACCGCTTTTTCAGATCATCTGAAGTGAAGCGGTGCGGGTAGTTTGTACAATACACCAACATGTTGCTGTGACAGAATATGCTGGAATCAAAGCTCGGGGCTTGCCTGCCAGGGGATCGCTATGGGAAAGTTTCAAAAAGGGCCTTTGATCAGTCGGTGTGGTTCACAGGGTGTCTGTAGGCGTGTGTGTGTGTGTGTGTGTGTGTGTGTGTGGGAGAGGAGGGGGAGCAGCTGAAAGCTCGGCTTCTTGAGACATCAAGAAAATCGTTTGATGTGGAGATTTTCTCAGCAGGTGGTATAATATAAGGTCAGTGCTCTTAAAATATGACAAACTTCTGTCTGTCATGGAGGCGCTTCAAGGCGATACGGCCTGCAGCCAATCAAATTATTATTGCTGTGAAAAAAGACAGGGTTTTTTGGGGTAAAGACATACCAGTTTCCTTTCATGCGCCTTAATACGGAATATATTTTCTACACGCCGTGCAGAGCATAACCACATAAAACAGGCGGTTCGTCTCAAAACAAGCCTGTTCGTAACTCAAACGTATAAACAGGCAGTTTAAGTGGAAACCGATTAAAGTATTCAGTCCTGCGAGTGATGTGAACATTCATTTTTATCATTCTTGCCATGTGACACACCTGGGACGTTTGGATTCAATGAGATTCTGTCAACAAAGTGCTCAGTCTTTGAAGAAAAGAATAAGAATAAATGAAGAAAAATTAAGATATTCATACATCCCCCACACACTCGGTACGACGGAGAGACTGGTCCTTCCTAGAAGTGCACTCACGCAAAGAATGACTCAGGAGATTGTCCTTGCCACGAAATCCCTTTCTTTCGCTTGTCATTCTGGGTGTAGCAAGGATGGGAGGGGAGGAGGGGGGCAGTATTGACGGGCATCAACATATTAAGATAATTTATCCGAAAAATGAAACAGATGAGTCAGTTGAAACTGTGTATGTGGGGAAATGCGCGTGCGTGTGTGTGTGTGTTGCGTATATATGCATGTTAGGGTGGCGGTTTGGGGGTGGAGGGTGCATTCATCTAACGAAATGAATAGCTCTTGACTAAATTAAATTTCAGCTGGAATTAAATGATGGGAAGTGGTCTCCGTGCGTGCTACCAGATCACTGTGGGAGGGCAATATTGCTAAAAGCCTTTTAGAGGATTAATGTTTTTTTTTTTTTCCCTTTCTCTCCACCCTCTCTCACAGCCAGGTCTTGTATTCCTTTGTTCCGCGGCCAGGTGCTCATAAACCATAGCATTCCTCTCCTGTTGACATTTAGTCGCTAGAAAATGGCGGCGAGCCAGTCGAAAGGGCACAACATCCAAAGAAGTGGGCTGAGTGTTGTGTTTGTTGTCTCTACATCCAAAGAGGCATTATGGGAGAAAATAACACACTGGCTGTTATTTTCGTTTTGTGGGACGAGACGTATTTGTGTCGCGACAGAAGCTAAAATCGTGGTTCCGCGGACTCGCCAAATTTTCGATAGACTCGACAGGCGATCGCGGCACGGAAACGTACGGTGAGTGAGGGTTCGTTTATGCTCCACTTACGTACGAAAATCAATACAAACCGTCTTTAGCCACATTTGTGCGTCCTTGACGTTGGCGTGGATGTAAAGATTTTCTGACGAGAACAAACACGGCGATAGCGGAGGAGATTGCGGTAGCGTATCTGTCGGGAAAGCGGCTAAAGTGGAGGCGGCGTTGTAGACGCCGGGGGTCTGTGAGGTCGTTAAACACATTACAACATGTGGACGGAGACATTTTCTCCTCTCCCCAAAAAGTTGAGTTTTCAATGTCTTTGAGACAATGTGCACAAATTCAGAAAAATGACCAAAGAGTACAGACAGAAGGCTCCGTTTGGAACCATACTCCATCATACCCCTATCATGCCCCTATCATGCCCCATCATACCCCCATCATACCCCTATCATACCCCCATCATACCCGTATCATGCCCCATCATACCCCTATTCAATGTCCATCATAAACAAACTTTTTGACAGAGACAACGTGTTAAATTGGAATTTTGCATGCGTGTAATTGATGCATGAACTAACAGTGCCTAGCTTGGTCAAGCTACGGTTGTGTTTTCTCAAAAATCTAGACCACGTTCACAAAGGGGGTCCGTATCTCTCAGCGTACCCATATCTGACCAGAGCAGACACAGATCGATCAGCGAAGGGCAAAGATTTTTGGGAAATGATAAGACGATGTAGCACCTAATGATTTCTGGAGTCCTCTCCGGTTTGGTCCATTAGCTTTATTATCCCGCACTGGCAGTAAAAGGGGTCGGACCCTAATAGGCAGATACGGACGCGTCCTCTTGTTAGCCTGCTATCCACAATCATTAACAGTCACACTCTCCCATTCTCAAGCGCTCAAATTCTGCTGAGACAGCAGCAGGGAATATTGAAAGTTGTTTCCAAACTGAGCACAAAGCGTTCAGAATTCGAAAACTCCCTCTGTCCCGACGAATCGTTGGCCCTCTGCTCTCACATCGACTCAGATCGAGCAAAAGCTTGAATTTGCTTTGCGCTCGCTGGTTTGTTTTGATGTTTAAGGCCAACGGTGTTTTCAGGTGCGCTAGTGGATCAATTACGTTGCTCCGTTTTACTTGATCAGACAAAAGGTTATCTTCAGGGTCATACCCAACCTGCCCGTAGAGCTTCAAGAAAATCAAGAAAAACTAAAAAAAACAAACATACTGATAAAAACACAAATAAATAACAATCATTTCTGTTGCACGTTCACTAATTTAAGTATTTAAATCACTGACATTGAATTTTTGGGGTTTAATGCCCTTAATTTGCCAGGGAAACGTTTCCAACCGTCATTCCGGGTCAGAGACAAAGTCCTCTTAAGGATCCACAAATTCTCTGCAGACAGACAAAGACAGAGTACAGATATTGATCTGTAATTAATTCAGAGAAGAGGATGACAGCACAAAAACAGCTCGTGGTAGTAGCGAATACTCCCACATAACGTAACTAAAGAGGCACACGGCAGAATTCTCCCTATCGTCTCGCATCTCACCCAGATTTGTGCCAGAAAGTCGGCGTGTTGATATTTACACTGTACTCTGAGATAGAGGTCAAAGGTTCAGTCAACAATAGCATTTCCCAGCTTTATGTTCCATTCCGATGCCTTTGAGGAAGGAACAGATTCATGGCCACTTTTGCAGTGCAGGACGTTCTGCATGAAGGAGTCAACAGAATTAAAAAAAAAACAGAAAAAAAAAACATTGTAAACCCCTTCTTCCTTCTTCTGAAAGAAAATAATGACAGCAGCAGTTCCAGGCCCCGTTTCACCCCTGAATGCTAATTTGAACATTCTGGCCTCTTTCTCATCTTCCCCTCACTGGACTGGATTCACGTCAAGCAGCGAGATAATAAAAACCGTTCCAACCATTCCCGTCTACGCACCAGCGTGACACATCAGTCAATCAATCACCCAAACAATCCACTCCACGAGCACGCTGATCACGTAATCATGCATCCAATCAGAGATGGCTGTCCAGAATCTTGATGATGCTCAAACACAAAACATTAGTTCCACTTTCCACTCACTTTCAATTAGCAGGAGAAAAGATGAATGGGTTGTACTTTGGAAGGCCTTGTTTTGATGACCCATGTTCAGTTAAATGATTGCAGTAATGATGCCTGATTGATAAATCGCGCCCGTTAATGATTCTTCAGCTGTGTCAGCAGTTACAGAAACAACCTCTGCCTGTGGAGAATCTGGGGAAGAGGGACTCATTTCAGGCCGCATTTACCTTGAAAGAAGCCTTACCGTGAAAAATAATCGTAAAACAAACTCAAATCGCGCAAATTTTAAGAACTGTTGGAAGCGTCCGTAGAACGTTCTCTGTGATGCTAACACGCATTTAATGACTTAGCTAGCTTCCGATTAGCGACGCTACACTGGTGCTAAAACATTTAGCTAGGAGATTTTTTTCATTTTGAATTAAATTTGTTACATACAAAAAGTAAACCGACATAAAGATTTCTGCAAATATTGTAAAGATGTTAAGTGTTTTTGAAGAAACAAAAATACGGAACCTATTTCATAATTGTAATATTTTGATGCAAATTAAATATTTGTTTTTTTTAAGCCCATGAAATACAAAATACATACTATGTAGATAAAATACGTATTTCAAACACAATAATAACAGATACCTCCCATCCCTGCACACGAGGCCCTGATAGCTTTTTGACTTACTTCACTTGACCGTGGGGGGCGTGGCTTCGGTGGTGAGGGTGGAAGCCTAGTGATCCAAGGGTTGCCGGTCCGAGCCCCTGCTCCTCCACGTCAAAGGTCCTTGAGGAAGACCCGAACCCCAAATTTCTCCCGACAAGCAAGTGGGCCTTTCACGGTTACCTCGGCTGTCGATGTGTATTGAATGTGTGTACGAGTGGGTGAAAGTGACACATACATTGTAAAGCGCTTTGGATAAAAGCACTATAGAAATGCAGCCCATTTACATACAGCTAGCGGCACTGAAACGACTCTCGTTCACATCATATCTCATCATCCGGATGAAATTTAAATAACGTCAGAAGCAGTAAAACTCCTCACTTTCTCAGACACTGTAATCGTCAGCACTTGTAAAAAGTTTGGAGCTTGAGCAGTGATTAGCGATACTTTGTCTCGTCAGTGAGAGGGGGAAGGGTAATCAAAGATAATTGCAGCGAATCAATGCAATGTTTTGTTTTAATCGCGCACCTGCATTTCTCTCAATTTTGGCGTAGCGCGCCGCTGCTGTATTCCCGCGTAAGTGATTTATATTTCGGTTTTGCAGCTGATGCTTGTGTACGAGTGGTTCTCAAAGGATGTGGGAGTTCGCTGTCTTACTTAAGGACGCTGGCTGGCGCAGTGATTGCCCCTGTAGTTACAGCATCTCCTTAGATATTCACATTCTCGATGGGAACCGAATACGTAGGAGGAGGAGGCTCAAATCACAATTAAATGGTCCGAAAGTCCACTCACACTGATTATGAGCTGCGGTATTTAACACCTTGAACCAGAGTCAGTACGTTTACAGGCATTCTCCAGTAATCTGATTACATGGACGGAATGAATCAGATTCCCTAATTCCCAAATATACGTTGTTGTTTTTTTTCTTTTTATATACACAGCGTTTGATTTTTTTTCTTTTTTAATAACTACTACATACTGATGTCACCCACTGATGTCATCCGCTGATGTCATCTTGCCCTTTGCTGCTGTAACACCGTGACCCCCACCGTGGGACAAATAAAGGATTATCATATTTTATCTTCTCTCGTCTTATCGATCGATGAGGGAATTAAAACTGCATTTTTAAGTCATTGGTTTGTTTACGTACTTCAGTAAATCAAATTTCAGTCACATAATCCAGGTGTATTACTTGGATTACCCCAACACCAATTTTTCTTAAATTATGTTTATAAATTCAAAGAAATTCAGTGTTATTTTTCGTATAACGATGAGTAAATCTTTCTTTGCTTTTGTGGTGAACTACAATTTTAAATTCCCTTAAAAACAGAGCGAGACACAAACCCCTCCAAGCATGACCTTGATTATTAGTATCTTTTTTTTTTATGCAAACACACATCAGACGCTCATCAAGGTTGTCATACACACTGGTTAACACCGTGAAAAGAGAGAGAATGGCGATCAAGACGACTGAAATGAGGACAGATGGCAGAAAAACATAGCGAGGAGCGGAACAACGGGAAATGTAGGCAGCAAAAGAGAATAACCAGGAGAGAGCTGATCCAAGGAAAAGGCAGAATGTGTGTATTCTTTTATTAAGTAATTTTTGTCCGGCGAGAGAGAGCAGACCGCGGAATCTGACCTTCGGTTTTCATCCTACCAATTTCTCTGTTCTTTCAAGGAAGCATGAATCTAATTTAGGCCTGGGAGCTTTGCTGCTCCTCGCTTTAATCTGCAACACTTGACGAATACGAGGGGGGCAGCAGAGCAAGGGTTCTGAAAAAACAAAGAAAAGGCACAGTCTAATGACCGAGGGATGGATGGAGGTAAACAGGGACACACGGAAAACAGACAAGTCAAAGAGAGCGAGTACATTTAGAATGAAGAGAAAACGGCTGAGGTGCAGAATGGAGAGGGAGAGAGAGAGGACTGTTTGATGGTTCGACTTAGATCCCTGCAACACTCCCTGCACAACGCTCTGCATATAATCTGAAACCATATGTCGAGGAGGCCGTGACAGGCGAGTTAGAAATGAAACGGCATCCAGTCGATATCATCTTTGTGGTGCCAAGTGTCAAATGCAGAATTGTATTCAAGTATAATATAGTGGGAGAGGAGTAGATAGCGGGAGATGAGAACAGAGAGAGAGGGATGGGGCACGGAGCATACCAAATGCCTTCGTCGCAGGGTGTAATGCACCCCAGACAAATAGTGCCGTTTTATCGCCTGGAGGGGTGCGGAGTGCTTTTAAATTCATGCTCACTCTCCAGGAGGCGACGGTGGCTGCCAGTGACTGACTGATGTGCCGGGGGAACGCGGGTCACAGCCGTGTGACGGCGAGCCGCGCCGCAAAATTCCACTCCGTTTAATAAGAAACGCAATTAAATCTAAAGCATTTCGAGTTTCAGATTAAAAAAAAGTCAGATTAAAGCGGTTGGATGGACTTCTACGGAGATGTACGCGGGTGCGTTTGGTGTCTAATGTCAAAAGACGTAACAAATATCTACGCGAACGTTGATTAAACGTTGTAAAAAAAAGAGTTTGAGTTTTAAAAAAAGGTTAAAGATCCACAGAGATGCAGTCAGTTTCTCTCATTCCCATCTGCTTGTGACCCTCCTGCTCAGTCACGATTGATATGTCAATCAACATGACAGGCCCGTGACAGGCGGCCCCCTGGGGTGCAAGCAAACACACACACACACACACACATAAAGAAACACATACACACAATCTCAGGGTTCCCAATCCAGTTGCTCCTTCGCTTCTTTTCACTCATTGATGCCTCATTCCAACCAGATGTGCAGTGATGGAGGGAGGGACGTTGGGAAAAGGAGGAGGAGCCAGAACAACGTGGAAGCACCAAATATGTTCAATAAGTTTGTTTATTCCCTGAGATTTATGCATAAATGTTGTTTGTCTGCTGGATAAATGATCACGTTTGGCTTTGTTTACTGTTTATTTGTGGTGATGCCGGTCGTGCGCCTCCGTTTTACGTCTGCCGGTTCTTGTCATTTTGTTGCGTTCTGCGTGGCCGTTACTCCTGTTTGCCTAATTGCAGACTGCGCGTTAGCTAAATATGTTTGCATTTGTGAAATCCCCCCATATGCTCCTTTTTACATGAGTGTCTCCCTGACTGACATTTGATAAATACACTCACCTGTTTCATGATTACTTGTGTAGACCAGCTGCTCTGATTTTAGGTCTTCCGTAGCTCCCCCCTCCGGGCGATTGGACGGCTTCTGGTACCAGCTGGGACTCTGGCACGCTGTGATTGCCTTCTTGTGCGTTCCTGTTTTTAGTTGTAGTATGTGTAACTTTTTGACAGTAATAATTAAGATTTTTTTTACATATCTGTATATATTTACATTTATGTGTGAGTTTCGTTTTTCCTATTCTTTGTGAGTAACGTTCCTAAAACCGCCAGATGTTGAAATCCAGGTGTCTGTCACTTCCTTTAAATTACTTCAGTGGAGTTACTCAAACAAAGGCCTTTGAATTAAACCTTCACTTGTCACTCATGCAATTATATGTGTTGTTTTGAGGTAATTTAATAGTCTTTTTTCACAAAAAAGCTGAAAAAGTCAGAGTTGAGCAATCGAATACAAGTAGTATCGTTGAGTATTGTTCTCTTTATCATTCTTGTTTATGTCATTGTTTTTGTTATTATTATTATTGTTGTTGCTGTTTTCTCTCTAACTCAACATCATTAGAAATGAGGGAAACCTCAATGATTTTCAAGGCTTAAATGAAGGTTCATGATGATGATGATGATGATGAGGAAGAGGAAGTCACGCGTTGCTCACATGCCCCGAATTCTCACCCTCACCCTAATCTGGACCACAATTGGACACAGCTGCGTCTAATTGCCACAACTGAAGTTGATTTGTGCTGCACTCCCCTCCCCCATCAGAGTCTCATCTGAGGGAAAAATACAACGTGAATATAGCCATAAAAAAAAAAAACACTACTTGGATTGCTTTTTATATGGATTTTTACATTGTACTGTAATATTTGAAATAAGTGAAGGAATATTACTAATTTCACTTATATTACTGTTAATAAAAGAATAATTGCTACGAATGACAGGGATCAGGGACGCTTAAGTCATCAAATCAATCAATAAACAATCAAACATACGGTGAATATTCCATATAATTGTCATAAAAATGGCTGGAGAAACCCTAAACGGTGTCGGTGTTGGTGTCAGATTGTTTCCTCATCGCTCAACGGGCAGGGAAACATTTGGCGAGGCCGACAGATAGCGACAGGAAGACCCGTGAGTGGAGAGAAAGGGCAAGTTCAGGCCCAATTGAGGGAAGAGAAACTGTGAACTGAAACCCGACTCAAACCTCTGGCCTCTCCTGGAGCCTTTATGTTCTGCTTGCAAACATCGCTGACCTTACAACACACAGTGGACATCCAGTGCGCCTTTGGGCCCCGCTGAAGACATGTTTTGACTGCTACTGTCACAAAACAACACTGTGTCAGATTTGAGTAACAGTCCAAAGGAAGCCGTGTTATACAGACATTACTGCCAGGGTTCTGAAGTTAGTTCCCATCAGGGGGCTGATGAAAATACGCTGAAAAGTTCCCGAGTTAAATATTGTCTCAAAATATCCAGGAAAGCAAAAAAATAAAAAATAAAGCGGCTTTCTGAAGAGGATCAGAATAGAATCAGAACTGAATCAGCAGGTCTAAGTCTAAACCGCAAAAGGACTTGAGCCTGGATCACGGTCAGGGGTGTAGGGGATGAGTAGATCCCGGATGTAAGATGATGCCGAACTGTCCGGAGCCTTAGAGCGGATTCCGCCCAAAGTGAACCATTAGACCTCTCTTATTGTTTTTCCTCCAACAATCCACGTTCTCTCTTTTTTTTTCAGACGAAACATAAAACCGCTGACTCGGTGATCGAAGTGGAATTTTTCGGAGGGGTTTCTTTCAAAAAGCCTTATTATCCATCTGGCCGTTCGCCAGTCGCTACACGCTCCTTTCCCCCTAAAACAATATGGCAGCCATAATCAAAGCCTGAGGTTTGGCCTCGCTTACACATGATTAATTAATTGGACAAGCGTGCCAGATGTGATCAGGTCAGCTGTGGATGCAGGGTAACATGTAAATGAGCCTTGATTGGCCGAGCACCTAGACTGTCAAAAATTTGGCAGGTGTGGGTTCACTTTGGAGGGATGCTCAACCTGCTCCCACTAAACATTGTTGACATCGCCCACTGCCACCTTCTCTTTATAAATATTACATGAAGCAGGACCGGACAGCTGATATTTGTAAGATATATTGGGGCATTCTCAAGATGCCAGATATATTTCATGTGAACAGCATTGCAGAGGAGAGAGAGAGAGAGGAGAGAGAGAGAGAGAGAGAGAGAGAGAGAGAGAGAGAGAGAGAGAGTGCAGGAGGAAAAATGGAGGCAATGGGACAGGAGGAGATAGATGAGGGAGGAAGAAGGACGCCTGTGTGTGTGTGTGTCACAGTTGAGAAAATATCTGTAGCCTAAAAATTACACAACGGTGAACCCAGAGGCCTGTTTCTGATCCTCTCCGCTAATGGAGTGGAGGTCGGCGGCCGCAGCTTCCAAAAGACACCTCGCCAGCGCGTCGTCTCACGTGGAAGCCGAGCGGCGACGAAACAATTTAATTCCTCCTTCTGCCCCTCCGACTTCCCGTCACCTGCTATCCGTGTTGCGCGTTCCATTTCCTGTGTAGATACCAGACGACACGCACGGTGCGACCGCGCCGATCACAAAGGGAGTCCACGCTTCTCACTGATGTCCGCCTTCACACTTAGGCTTCGTTGAAGTATGGCGAGGCGCCGTGAAAACGAGAAGACAAACAAAAGCGTTTGAAAAAGCTCAAGAGACAACAGACGTACACTCTGTGTTTCATTGACTCTTAAAAACACAACAGTTCTCCTTAATCTTAACTCAATAACAAAGACAACACAGCAAGACGTTTAACTCACAACGAACCTGAAATTCCAGTAAACAAGACTTTGTAATTCCGTAAGAAAACGACTCGACGATCATAAAAAAACAAACATCGCCCGTATTGACTTCTGGGGTTGTCATGGGAACGCAGACACATCCGCGTTAGCTACACGTAGCGGCCTCGTTACTTGCAGGCGACGGTCCTGGAATCTAAAATCGACGTCGTTATCGGTGTGAGTATTTGAGTGTTTGCGGGGGAAAACAAAACACGAGCGCTTTTTTCAGCCTTTTATGTTTACTAGGTGGAATAAAAAGGAAAACTTTAACGTCAGCAGATTTTTGTCATTGGCTGAGTGAGATTGATGGGCCAGATTTTGGTGTTTTTGTGTCTGGGTCACACACGTTGTACAGACAGTGCTAACAGCAGACAGAACATCCCTGAGACTGGAGTCGCTGGGGGGGTCAGGGCAGGGCAGGGGGCGCTATTTACCATCACACTACATTCTGCTTTACCCCTCTCTCCTCTCTGCTGGTGCTCTTCCAGACCTCGGTGTGTCATCTACAGAGGTGAGGTAATTTTATTTGCCTGGCCGAGTTCCAAAGGATGACATAGGGTGTCTTGTCCTCCAATATGAGAAAAGTGGCTAGAGGAGAGAGAGAGAGAGAGAGAGAGAGAGAGAGAGAGTCTTTTAGTTTTCTGTGTCGGCCTGTGAGCGAAATGGCTTAAAGCTTCGTTAGTGAACACATCCACGTGGATTTAACAAAGCCCGCAGCGGTGGCACCTCGTCCGAACGCTGATTAGAGAGAACGGTCTTTATAGTCCGGCCCGCCGAGGATCGAAGTAATCCGACGCCGCAGCTGCCAAACAGACGTGAGGGAACGAGCATCTTATTCAGTTTGATACTATACAATATGATACTTTATGGTCCCCGTGGGGAAACTTGTCCCCGATACACTGCTGATCCACGGTAGAATTCGACTACAGGCGCTCCGTATATTTTACAGTCTTCCTGTTTAGAACTTCTATTTAAATACCGTTTGTAGAAAACATCAGACAGCAACTTTGCCGTCTGCGGTCTGGATCCCAGTATGATCAGATCCCAGCCATATACGTCCATCCATGATAATCCAGAATCCACAAAGATACGGGACAACATGTGGAAAGGTCCAAGTGGGTCCGCACCGGATTTGAACCGAGCCCTCTCACTGCGTGGAGACGCTGCTAACCGCTGTGCCACACCCATCAAAACTAGTCAAATAAGTCATAACGGGGACGTTTGTGTACTTCAATAGTCCCACAAAGGTCACATCAAGGTGCAGTGACACGATTGGTTCGTGTGACCTGACTTAACCCTCAGCACTGTTGCCTCACAGGAAGAAGGTCGTGGGTTAGAGTCCCGGGGTCGAGCACCGCACCTCCCTGTGTGGAGTTTGCATGTTCTCCCCGATGCTCCAATTTCCATCCAACCCACAAAAACAAGTCCGTTATGCTAATCGCTACTGCCATCGCCCTTGACCAAGGCACTACAGTTCCCTGGTACTAGTGTGTGAGTGTGTGTTTGTATGTGCCTATGAGAGCTGCCCCCCCGCTGCTCGTAGTTAGGATGGGTTAAATGCAGACAATTAATTTCCTTTTGATCAGTGGTGGGCCGTCAGGGCCAAAAAGTCCTTCTCTGCTGGCCTAAACACTTATCAGAAGCACTGACCTACATTTACAAGCTAAATTCTAATATTTGTTCCATGAGATTGTATTAATTTATTCCCATCAGTCTGTTCTCTTCATTTCGTAGCGTTTCTCTTCCTGCTCTGCTTCCAGTTCGTGTATGTGGATGTTAGATTTTTGGTCCAATCAGATTTCAGCCTCTCTGTGTTTCCATGTCAATCTAATCTGCCTTCAGAATCAGTAGTCCTGGTCCATGGAACTTCAACTAGATTATCAATGGGACTGTTTCTTTAACCAATCAGATTTCTAATCCTCCTCCCTGGTCCATCTATCTGGTCCACAGTAACATCAGCATGTTTCCGTCCTCTGATTGGTCGGTCAGAGCAAAACTTTTTACGCCCACAATAGCTGACGGAGGAGAAATGGACTTGGACTGGACATACTGTGTGCATCTCGGGTGCTTGAGCGCACGGAGACATTTAGAACTCCACAACAGTGTTCTGGACAACATTCTTTGCCAGATACAGAATAGATTTCAAGATCACGAACAATTAATGTTTCTCTCCCTCATCGACCACCAGCAGTTTCACAGAAACTGTCTTGTTATATTGCGTTTTTGTACAGTATTGATGGTTTCTATAATTGCGACGTGATAGTGGTGGTATTGAGCGGTGGATTAAGTCGGGCAAGTCCCCACTGAAGGCCCAGGTACCAAATGCACGGCCCACCACTGTCGGGAATATAATGTAGACGTGACATCCAACCGTACAGAGGATGACGATGACTCTCAGGGAGTTCACTTTGCAAAGACACAGAACTTATGTTTTTCTAAACATTTATTTTACTGTTTTTATTCATCCCATTGTGGAAGCAGCTGTTAAGAGCTGAGGTCAAATGCAAGCGGGTGTCTCTCAAGGGGGCACCCCAAGAACTTGCTGGTGGACAGCAGCAGTTGAGGAGGCGGTCAGCAGAAGAGGGAGGCCTTTTGAGCCTCAAGCCTAAAGTTTATTTGTGATTCTGACATGCTCCTCTCCTGTTTCTGGTTTTCATTGACAGGATATCAAGGCATAGCCAGGTTCTGGAGAATGTCCAGGTCAGTGACATAAAGGTGGCATCGTTGCAATTTGCAGATGATAATATCCTTTTGGTGCCACCACAATGCAATCTCCAACACGCACTTGTGCATATGGTAGTCGAGGTGACGTGCTAGGAATAAGGATGAGCACCTCCAAATCTGAGGCCAGGATTCTCTCACCGATAAAGATAGCTTGGCCCTTCTTCTGCCCTTGCCTCATCCTCAGCTGTGGACAAGGGTCGATAGAGGGCGAGCCGGTCACGTTGGAGCACTACCACCCGATTCCTCTTGATCAGCCTCACCCGGTACACCGTATCTGACAATCTCTCAAGAACAGTACAAGGTCCCATCCAATGACGCATTAGCTTGGGGGACAGGCCCTTCTTCCTCTCAGGGTTGTAGACCCCAGGGGCAAAGTCTTCCCCCTTGGCGCAAGAGTCGTAGGCCCGTTTCTGTCGGGAAACAGCTTCTGAGAGGGCTTTCCTGGTCAGTTCGTGCACCTTCCACAGACGTTTACGACGGTGGTAAGAGTAGTCCAAGCCAGGCTCACCCACCACCTCTGGTTCAGGAGGGGGGCCAAACAGCAAGTCCACAGGGGTGCGGAGCTCGTGTCCAAACATGAGGGCTGCAGGGGTGCATTGGGTGGACTCTGGGACTGCCGTCCGGTATGCCCACAGGACAAGAGGAAGATGTAGGTCCCTTTCGCACTGCTGGCGGTTCGTCAGGATAGCGAGTTGGGTGGCCAGGGTATGGTTAAACCATTCCACCAGCCCATCACTCTGGGGATGTAGCGGTGTAGTCTGGGTGTTCCTGATACCCAGCCGTCGGCAGACCCCACCGAACAGCTGAGCCTCGAAGTTCCGCCCCTGGTCACTGTGAAGTACCTCTGGCACACCAAAGCGGCAGAACATCTCATTCACCAGGCGCTCAGCAGTGGTGGCCGTGCTCTGATCGGGAACTGCATAGGCCTCTGGCCACTTGGTGACGTAGTCCATTGCCACAAGGATATATTGGTTACCTCGTTCTGTGATTGGAAAGGGGCCCAAGATGTCGACAGCTACATGCTCCATGGGGGCTCCAACCTGATAGTGTTGGAGAGGGTCGGTCCCTTCTGGGCAGTACAGGTCTCACATCGATGCACGTGGAGCTCCACATCCTGGCGGCATCCGGGCCAGCAGAACCGGGACCGGAGCCGGTGAAGGGTCTTGGCAACGCCAAAGTGGCCGGCCCCCACCAAGCCATGGACAAGCTGAAGCACCCTCGGGTGCAGCAGGCGAGGCACAAGGAGCTGCCAGATGTCACGGTTGCCTACAGGTTTCTACCAGTGTTGATGGAGCAGACCATCACGGCTGATGACATGGGACCACTGAGAGTAGAAGGCCTTGGTTTCAGTGTCCAGTGCTGAAACTTCAATGACCTGTTCACCTCGCTCCCCCTCCTGGGACAACACCGAGCCAATGCCCACGTTGCTGGCATCAGTGTCCACAATGAAGGGTGATCTGGATAGGCCGACACGGGGGCCTCAATGAGTGCTGACCAGAGTTGCATGAAAGCACGGGCACAGTCCTCATCCCACCGGACAGCGTGTCCTTTCTGGATCAGTTGGTGCAGTGGGCTGGCAATGGTGGCTAAGTCTTTGACGAACCACCGGTAGTAGGACGCCAAGCCTAGGAAGCTCCGCAGCTCTCCAATGTTGCAGGGAACGGGCCAATCCCTCACTGCTGCTACTTTTGCTGGGTCGGTGGACACTCCCGCTGAACTGACGACATGACCCAGGAAGGATGTCTCTTGTCGGAACAGATGACATTGATTGGGGTGGAGACGCAGTCCTGCCTAGCGGATAACAAGGAAGACGTCCCTCAGGTTGGCCAGTGCACCTTCAAAGTCTACAGCATGGGCGAGAAGATCATCAAAGTAGACGACACAGCGGCTCCGTCGCATGTCAGCCAAAACCCTCTCCGCAATGTGGTCGAGGGCGTCATCAACTCAGGGCAACGGATAAGAATCTTTGTGCGTGACTTCGTTGAGAAGGTGGTAGTCAACGCAGAAACGCCAAGAGCCGTCTTTTTTTTAACCAGGACCACCGGGGCTGCCCAGGGGCTAGTGGAGGGCTCGATTATGCCTGATGCCGCCATTTCTTTAACCTTTTGCTCCGCCGCAGCTCGCTTGGCGAATGGTAGGCGTTGGGGGCGAAGGCGGATGGGGTGTACATCACCAGTTTCATGTTGCACTAATCTGGTGCGCGTATAGTCCTCATCCCTGGTCGCAAAAATGTCAGCAAACAGGCCCAGTAGCTCTCGTAGCTGCTGTCTCTGATCCACCTCCAGGCCACCACAGCTCCTGTGATACAGGTCATCAATCGCCTGCTTGGTCTCGACAGATGCTGGTTGGAGTGGTCGTGCTAATGGAGGGGCACCTCAGCTACCTGCAGCAGTTCCGAGGGCCTGCCGGCAGTAGCTGCAATGCAATGGGCCCCTTGGGTGGCGTTGCTGTGGTGGGCCTGCTGTCTTTGGTCAAAGGTGATGCTCTGGCGGGCTTTTGCGTTGGCAATGCAGCAACTCGCAGTCCTCCTTCAGCAGCAGAGTGGAGCGCAATGGACTCAGAACCCAGGTAGAGCGTAGCACTGGGTACATCCACCACAGCCCCCAACTTAACCAGCAAGTCCAACCATATGATGCAAGGGTCCTGTATGTTGGCCGACCAGAACTTGTGGTCAACTACATGGTTCCCAATAGTCAACTTGAGGACTGTCTCCCCTAGCATCTTGGCACGTTCACCTGTGACTGTGGTGATACAGAGCTTGGTGGACTTCCAACCCTGTGGTCGTGGGCAATCCGTTCCAGGTAGGGTCCCTGGGCGGATCAGGGCGATGGTGGACCCAGTGTCCACAAGGGCCCTGCAGGTGGTGCCGTCAATGTCACAGTCCACATGTAGCCCATGAGTCCGGCCCAGACGGCCAAGTCGCTGGTAGTTTTTGGTGAGGGAGGAAGGGGTTGTTGCAGGTGGAAGTCCTCCCTTTGTGCCTCCCCGCTCTACTTTAACGGTAGCTGAGGAGCTGTGCTTCTTGGAGCTGGTGCCGGGCAGTAGTGTGTAATGTTACCCAGCTCTCCACACCGGTAACACGCCCCCCTGGGCTGATCGGCGGTTCTCCGGACCGTCCTGATTGTTGTGGGGGTCCATTGAGGGCTTGGGAGGTCGTCTCCTCATTGTTGCTCCCGCCGTAGTCTACTTGACGGGCCTGGTACCCCCTGCTGGAGTTTTGCCCCTTTGATCCCAGCACATGTTCGACCCGCTCGGTTTCATTCAGAACCTCGGCCAAAGTCTTGGGTGCACACAGGCGGATGTGCTCCTTCAGTCGTTTCGGTCGTAGTCCCCGCACAAAGCCTTGGAGAGCTAGCTCTTCCTCTGCAGCAGCCGTGAAGGTGGGGTACCCCTGCTGTGCTTGAAGGCGGAGGTCTGCCATGTACATGCCAAGGCTCTCCTCATCTCCCCTCCAGCGGCTGTCCAACTGGTCCCGTGCATCATCGGCATAGGTGCGGTGACCGAAGCGATCACGCAACGCTCCCTCCATAGCTTGCCAATTGAACCGTTCCTGCGGTTGGAGATCTGTGAGGATCTGCAGGGCTTTCCCTTCCAGGGCAAGGGCGACATGCACTGCCATTTCCTCTGCTGACCAGTCATTGAACTGCGCAGCTAGTTGCACTTGGATAGGGTAGTTTTCTGGTGACCCCTCTCTGTTATAAGGAGGCAGCTTCATCACATTCCGCCGGGCTCCTTCTGGCGGCGCTTTTACAGCTGGCACTGGGGTGCTGCGGGGGGCACTGTTGCTGGCCGCCGCCGTGCGCAGGTGTGTGCTGTCAGTTGTCGATAATAAACACGGGGCGCGTTCTTCCGCAGCCAACGCTGGTGAACAGGTTGGCCCATGCTGGATCCTTCGGTGGCAATTTCAACCCGCCGATCGGGAATCGCTAGCTCCGTCGGGTTGATCTGCCATTTGCGCTAACGTTAACGGGTCGTGCGTCATCGCCGCGGTCTTTCTTCTCCGTGGGAGAGCACCTTCGCTGGCGTGTAGTCTGCGGATGAATTCCTCTATTTCCTTCAACGTAGCTGACAGATTAAATCAAATTAAGCCAAATGTCAAGACGTGAGTCAAGACAGACATGTTAGATACCAACGTAGTAGTCAATACAGGCGAGTCACAAGTCAGGACACTAGTCAAGATTGACTTAACTTGACTTGACTCAAGATAGGTAAGTCACAAGTCAGGACACGAAACAGTGAAGACAGATGTCAGGATGTGAACTAAGACATGTTAGATATCAGGAATTGAGTTAAGACATGCAAGTCACAAGTCAAAATACATGTCAAGACAGGCAGGTTACAAATCAGGACACCAGTCAAGACAGGCAAGTCAAATTTCAGGACTTTGGTCAAGACAAGTAAGTCACAAGTGAGGACACGGGTCAAGAAGTGAGTGGGTTAATACAGACATATGACAAGTCATGACAGGATAAACAGAAGTCACTAGTTAGGACTTCTGCTGTGGTTCAGCAGAAGAGTGGG
The DNA here is from genome assembly GCA_900303265.1 of Brotula barbata. Taxonomy (NCBI): domain Eukaryota; kingdom Metazoa; phylum Chordata; class Actinopteri; order Ophidiiformes; family Ophidiidae; genus Brotula; species Brotula barbata. The sequence continues at coordinate 2,392 of OMNV01026177.1, read as the reverse complement.
TTGTCCTCCAGGCACAAAGTTGGTGGTTTGATCCCCACCTCCTGCTGTCCACATGTGGAAGTATCCACATGTGGTAACACCACCTGTTTAAAGTGTGGTGGAGGTGTTTTTTACAAACACCACGATGTGATCCTAGGTACCATGTGTAGATGATACCTGGCTGAACTGGGATTGTTTGTGCAGAGTGAGCTCGCTTTTTAGTGCCATTAACAGTAACAGCATTAGTAGAAGTAGCGGTGGAAATATTCTACACAAAACTAGCATTATTGCTAGTGTAAGTAGTAGAAGTACTAGCAGCAGTGACGGTAGTATTGGAGGTCGTAGTACCACAGCAAAGGTCGTGGCAGCAGCACTACAGCAGCAAATAACAAGATTTCTGTGTTTATGTTTATTAGCAACAGATTTAGTTCACTTACACTGCAAAACAAATGAGAGTATTTATTGGCAACATGACAATTATGACACGTAATAGTATTTCACACTGTGATAACATGTAAAAAGGGTTTCAAGGAAAGAAAGAAGCTTTATCAGTGACTATGGTATAAATAACACCATCATCAGCAAAACATGAGAACTTGATATGGTGTAGCAAAAAACGTCAATGAATAATTTCAACAGAGGTACCACACTGAAAGAGATTTTCTTTCAGTACAATTCTAAACCTGAACAGATGAAAAACAAGATATTCTTTTCCATGTCCAACCACTGTCCCATTCATTTTTGACAATGCGACCTCTGAAGGACACTTGGAGAGAGTTGAAAGTTTCATTTTGCTTTGCATTTGTTTCTCATTTGCGACCTAAAAATTCAGCCACTGTGTTGATATTTCTTTAAGTTTGCATATCAGAAACAAGGACTCAAAAAGCAAGGAGTGAAAACAACAAGATCAATATAAGAGAAAAGAATTCCAACAATCTCTCCCCCTGCCTCAGCAAGGATTCAAATGAAACATTTTCCATAAACCAGGGTCATATTATTTCTTTGAGTACAGTTGTCCGGGTATTTTCTTCAAAGATGTTGACCTCAGGGGAAGAATTTGATAGAATCCAGAGTAGGAAACTGATGCTTTTGGGTTTAAGTTTTGCTTTTGTGTCAGAAATTTGTTCTGTTTTTTTTTAGTGTTTTTGCATCATATTGACATTTGATACCTCTACTCAGAACAAGCCTCGAATTATTTTTCCAAGGACTCTAATTGCGTGGACTACCTTTTTACCACCAACAAATGCATCACCAAGAATTATGAGCAGATATAACGGATTGAACTCTTCCGCCTCCTCTCGAGCCTCTTTGTTGTTTTTTTCAATCAACTTGGCTTTTGCTTCTTCCAAAGATTTTTCATGCTGCTCTTTTAGCTGCACCATCATGTTTTGCATAGCCTGTTCTTTCTCCTGTCTCTCCCTGTTCATCTGCTCCTCTCTCTCTTGTCTCTCGCTTTGCCTCTCCTGGTCCAACTCCTTCATCTCCTTCTTCCTCTCCTCCTCCCTCTGCTTCCTCTCCCGGTCCATCTCAGCCTTGAGTTGGGCGTTCATTTGCTTGATCTGTGCCTCGTATTTCTCCTTCATTTGTCTCTCCATTTCCTCTCTCTCTCTGCGTATTTGCTCCTCTTTCTCTCTCAGGATTCGTTCTTTCTCCTCTTCGACGGCCCTCTCGGCCTCCTGGAACATCTGGTTGTGTAATGCTTCCTCCGTTCCTCCGCACTATCTCTGAGATTTTGCCCATCAGCTGGGTGACCTGAGAACGATCTTTCTGTTTGTTGTTGAAGACGTGGTACTGCCCGTTACACCTTCTCACCAGCTCCATCAGGTCTGGACTGTCGTTCAAGAACTCCTCAATGGTGGTGTTCCTCTTGAAAAGGTCTCCGTGGGTGAAGAGGACCATGCTGTATCTGTCTGCACTTGGCCAAAGATTTGTTGAATCATCTGCACCGTCTGCTTTTCTTCTTCGTGTATCGGCCAGCCTGATGACCACCAGGAAGACGTGCGGTCCAGGAGCAGCGTAGGGACACTGGCTTATATCTTTAGTGGTTCGATCCAGGCCGAACCTGGTGTCAAACAGGCCAGGGGTGTCGATAACGGCAACCTGCCTTCCGTCCACCTCTCCTCTTCCCTTTGAACATCTACAGTCATAGACTTGGCACTGAATTTGGACTCAAAGCAGTGTCGTCCCAGAATGTTGTTTCCAGTGGCGCTCTTCCCGATGCCGGTCTTCCCACCATCACAATCCTCAGCACCTCGTTGTTTTGGATGATGGGTGCTGTGGGAACAATGAACAACATTACAGATGAAGGAATACTCCAGACAGTCGGCCAATAATCTACATCAGATTATCCTTCCTCTTTGTGTTGCCGGACAGTGGACCATCTTTTGTCCTTATTAGACTTGTCTCTTGTGCC
>OMNV01026176.1:0-40467 GCA_900303265.1 Brotula barbata | reverse complement strand
CGGCTGGGAATGTACCACACTCTGTCATAATTTCCTGGAAGTTCTTGCAGTACCATGTCAGTTGCTGTCTTAAGGAGCATTTTATTTGCACATAACGCGGAGGCATACAAGCCTATTACACAAATCAACGCGCAATAAGACAAACAGGGTACACTTCACGTTTAACGACGCCTTATCGTCTCGGTAACCTCCGGAGTTAATGAAAAACTTCTCTAATCGTGGTGGTTGCTGTTTGTTTAAGCTGCTTTGACAAATTCATAGATAAGGACTTGTGTATTGGACTGCAGGAACAAGTGAGGGAAAACCAGCTCAGTTCCCCATACATTTTTTTGTGAGACTTCCTTGTCCCAAAAATCTGTACATTTTGATGTAGTTTTTGATTAAAAACAACCATGCGCATTACAGTTTGCGTTATTACAGTCTTGCATCACAAGTCAGGAAGTTTCTCCAGTGGAAATAGTCCAAGCCAGTTGTCCTCGATTAGACCCTCCTAATAATAATAACGATTATAATAATAATAACGACTGGATTTCTCGCTGGCGACTCGCGGGTTGATGTGACGTCACTTCCGGTTTGCGATCACTTGCGGCTTGATATTACGAAATGTAGGCGATGCCTGGGTCCTGGGAACTTTTTTCTTTTTCATAATACATATGTCATTATATATCATTAGTTTATTTATTTGTTTTAGTTTATTTTAAGCGGTGAAACTTAAAAACTGATAACGATAAAAAAAAAACAATTTACAGTACAGTAAGTACACGAAACACGTACAAAGAACAGTATCCCTCCGCTAGTTTTCCGCATCACACGCCGTCTTAAAGCTGTATGCACACCAACGAGCAAATAAACATCAAATAATGAAGAATAGATCAGAAACATGCTGGAACAGAAACAAATACCACAACAACAACTGATAGATATATATATATTCCCTCTTAATACGTTCAATAGCTGCAATAATAATGGTAGCCTACATATCACTGCATTAACTCCTCGTACAAATGATGTATACTTTATGTTTTTGAATATGTTTATCAGTTTGTCCTCTCTTGCCCTTTGTGAACACCAGAGTTAAATTCTTCGTGTGTGTGTTTGTGTGAGCATACATGGCCAATAAACCTCATTCTGATTCCGATTCTCCAAAAACAAAGCAAATCATGAACCCAGAGGAAGACAACTATCAGAAAACATGAGCAGCTTGTTCTTTTTCCTATATATCACACAAATCAAGCAGTTTTTATCTTATTTTATTTATTTGCACAACATAAAATACAGAAAGATTTACACGATAACAAAATATATGCAGTCCAGGGAGAGGCAGAAAACCCAGTGAGCTTATTTGAAGCCTGCACTTAAATAAGGTCAGCAAAGATTTTGTGATTAATTGGGTCAGTTTCTTTAAGAAAAGTCTTGTGAAAACTTGGCTGTGATGTGCTGTGATTGATGATCATTCACTGCAAGGAAAATGTGGCTCTGCTGAGGTCAAATGTTCTAGGATGTGCAGTGCAAAGAAGTCTGACTACAGGCTTATTAATGCAGCCATAAAATGTGTTCTGCCAAATATTTTCACTTATTCTTCTGCTGTGATGATTGTACTAATTTTTTCACATTTTTACTAAGGTGATTTCAGTCAAAAAACAAAAACAGGAATTATATAGATTTTTTGCTCTGTGTTTTAAAGAAAATGCTAATGGAGTAATTTAGTAACAGAATAGGAAAGTAGTGATGAGTGGACAGCAGCCTCACGTTTGAAAAAAGCGAGGGTGTTATTGTTTTTATTTCAGTTTAATTCTGGTTATTACTCAGACTGAATTCCATTCTCATGCAGGAAAGTAAACGATCTGTGTGGGAGAACCGACGGCAATATGAAGGTGATTTTCCCCAAATGAGGATGTTGCTGTTCAGCTCGCCGACTCCAGCTCTGCCCCTATTAACCCCGGACAGTATGTGCTAGTAAAGGTGCGTGTGCAGACGGTACATTTCTTAAAATACACACATTTATACATATACACGTTCTAAGATAAACACACTGTGACATTTGATTTTAAACCCAGGTACGTTTATTCGTGATTTTACCTCAGTGTGACTGAGATGGAGATGAAAGAACAAAAGTATCAAATCTTCAAGTTCAAGCTTAAATGGTCGTAACCACACATGATACAGAGGTAGACACACTTTTGAGACACTTGTGTAAAACTGTTCTGTCTGGTAGTGACCCTTATCTTCGTTATTTTGTGACAGGAATATTCACATAGCCCAAGATATGGACGACTCCCCCACCCAGATCTGAAGAATTCATTTGGAGAGCTGCAATAGCCTTCAAGTATAAACAATAAGTTAACAAGTGACTTGAACTGCTACAGTTAGAGAGAATCAGTGACCTGCATGACCATGAACACTCAAAGACAGATGGTGCAGCTCTCTTTGATCATCACATATGATGTCGGAAAACTGACATGTATTATCATGTGTATGTATTATTTGTACAGCCAGTACTCACTAAATTATCAAAAGCAGTGGTTTATGGCGTTCTTCTTCTAATGTAGAATTTCTCTCCATCTGTCGTAAGGATGTCATGTATCAGCATCATCCCATTTCCCAATGAGCTACAAAGTTAGAAGTATACCAACACGAAAAGGGTGTAACACGTTTGTGCAGCACTGACGTGAAACAAACACATTTGTACAGTTCACTGCACGCAACAACAGTTTATATGAACCTGGACTGAGCCGATACAATCTAACAAAAAAGAAAAATAATAAAGAAATACACATAGAGAAAGCTCAAGAGTGACGTTTTGGTTTCAGATGCAACCTGGGGTTCTTTTTATGTTGTTTTTGGAATTTTTGTCTCAAATATGTCCGTCCAATGATTACGGTTGTGATTCATAATGTGGGAATGAATCGTGGGAGTTTTCAAGAACTCTCTTCAACCTGTAAACTGAACATCTGTCCCGATCACCATGTAGTCCTAGAGGAAAGAGAGAGTGAAAAGAACAACAATTAAGGTCATGATCCAAGTTGATGATGCGTTCAGTTGATGAGGTATTTAAAGTGGTACGGAGAGTGTCTCACCTTTACGATCTGAAGCTCAGTGTTCAACATCCTCATGTTTTCTAGTGAAGGAAGTGGGTATCCCTGTCCGAGCTGAACTGTAAAACAAAGTCCACAAAACAAATCCATTCAGACAAATGCCTTATATTAAACTACTTTTTATAGTTTCCAGCTTAGTAGTTCCGTAGAGGACAGAAAATATTAAGAGTTAAGATTTCACAAAAAGTGCATAAAATGCTTACCATTGACTGTGGGTATCACTACCCACTTCAGGACCAGTTGGATGATGTTGTTCAAGACTGTGACCTGTGGATGATTGATGCTGGTTTAGTAAGATGACACAGTTTTTATAGAGTGTGACCAACTTTAGAATGTGACTCTCACCTGAAACTCTCCCACATTCGTTGATTTCAGGCTCAAAGAAAATCTGTGAAAATGTGGCAGAATTAGTCGGTGATGTTCGTCTTTACAAGAAAACTTTTGGTTCCATTTTCCTTTGACATGTCATTATTTGACACCCATTTCTCCTTCGTAAATTTCACCACTTACGTATTCAGGCTGACAGCTCCAGCCAGCCTCATGTTGGAGACAGACATTTGAGCACTGACGCTGGTGTTCTGTGAAGACAACGTGTGGATTTTTCAGTGTATTTCTGACAGGAAAATAAGCCGAGTAATCCATTTGTGATACTGTATTGCACGATCACACCAAACATCTAACATACCAGGTTTAGGACAAAAAGAGGAGAAAGTGTGGTGTTGGGTTGGATGGCGTAGGCTGTCACCTCGCCCAAAGCCTGAATGGTTACACTGTTGGCTTCAAACTTTATGATCGGCTGTTGGACTGTTTTCAGCATCAGCTTCATCATCAGACCCGGGAAACGTCTGGCAATCTGAGAACCAACCAACAAGTCATATTTAAAGACGATCTCTAGGATTCGCTTCATAAATGTGAAATTGGCGGGATGCGCTGTTCTGTCACCTCTGGGATGAAAACTCCGAATGCTCTGGTGTTGAGCCTGATGGGAGAACTTTTCGGGATCTGTTTGGAGAGGAATGGAAACACCTGTAGTCCAATGTATCCTCAATGTAAAGTAGATTCATGAGGGATTAGACTGTCTAATCTCACCTGGTCATCAGTAATGTAGAGTTTGAGGGCTCCAGCTCTGTTGTAGACAAAGGCTGCAGAGTTGGCAGTGAAGGAAGACAAACCGATATACACCATGTTGTTGACGGTGGGGGGCAGAGAAAAGGCTGCAGGGGAGAATGGGGGCTCCACGTGCTGCCCTATGTTGTAAAATTCACCCTAGAGAGAGAGAGAGAGAGAGAGAGAGAGAGAGAGAGAGAGAGAAAACTGTGAGGTAGACTGATGACGTTTGATCATTTAGGACAGTCAGTATTTTATGATGAACGTGAGGAAAAATGAATATAATCAGGTCTAATTCTTTACCTTTAAGTTCAACTCTATGAAGGAGCTTTGGATAGTGGGCGATGACACCATGGAATATGCAATCTCTGCATATTTGTCCACTCGTGCTAAAACTGCAATATGGTAGAAGGTTACTATATGTTCAGCATGCAGGAAATGTCAAGATAGTCGACGGGAATGTGATTTTTCACCATCGAGAGTCTGCAATTTAGGATTCATGTTGGATATGGCGTTAACCACCAGGGGGCAGATCTGACAGAAAAAAAAAGACAAAACAACAATAACGTGAGCAATAAACAACAAAGACTTCATGTTCGAAATTAATTCATGGCAGTGGAATAATTCAGATATTTACAAAGTGCTGACATCCCAACAATGGAGACAATCAATGTCTTGGATTCATATTTGTACAGACGCCGTGAGAGGGGTTGTCTTGAACCTCTTTCATTTCCTCACGGTTTACACCATTCTTGTCACATGTAGATTTTGGGTAATGGAAGTAGTTTTTCCCTCACCTTGCTCTCCAGCGCCTTTCGCAGGGCTCTTTCAACGTACTTCTTAAAGAGATTGTACAACCAGCTGTAACGAACAACAACCACAATGTTAGGAGAAGTTTGGTCATCAGCTCAGGATGTGAAGCAAGGAAAATAAAAGTGAACATTCAAGGCCGCAAGAAGTATTTCCTGTCCAATCAAATCATTGCCCCTCTTTAAGTGGGTGTTACCTGGCTCCTCCGTGGAATTTGACCCTCGTGCTGCCCACGGTGGCTGTACAGTCGGCGCCGCTGACCGCAGGCCGGCCTGTGGCGTCGCTTCTTACGGCTATAGTTGTACCGATAGAGAGTCCGCTCACAGTCACGTCAAAAGAGCCGCTGTCCTTGCTGTTGAGAGAGAAAAGCCACTCGTGTGTCAGAAATATAACAAATGCAACTGAACTGTGTATGACAGAGATTTTCTCTAATCCGTCCCCATTCGACTCACATTCTTCTGAGGAATTTGACCCTCCAGTTTCCGTGCAGACTGATGTAGGCGTTTGTAATAGACAAGCGGACTCCTGTCCCAGGTACCAGGCTCAACGCAGAGGTGGGAATGTCCGCTTTCCCAATTCGCATTCTGTAACAAAAAATGAATAAATCCCAGCATGCTGTTAGAATACGTGATGGACTAATGAGACGTCCTCTCATGTCTCAGGGTAATCAGTGTCCTCCTGAGTGTATGACAGTAGCCGATAAGGAGTCTCACCCGGTCAAACTGTATTTGACCTTGCCAATGGGAGACACTCTCTGTTTCCCTGAGATATCGGGGATGGTGACGCTTTTGAGTTTCTCCTGGAGTGAAGCCATTCCAAGTTGTCTGCCTGTAGCAAAAGACAAACACCGAATGTTGAATAACGTCCACGACACCAGGAAGGATCTGCATCAAGAGGGGGTACATTTGTCCCGATCTTTACCGTATTCAAGGCCCTTTTGGGTCAACTTGATCTTCACTCCAGCCTCGGTGCTGAGGGAAGTGGGGATGAAAGCCAGCAGAGCCAGCCAACCGCACAGGAACATCATGACTGTTAGACAATAGATAAGGAGAACATCAACAAGATTCACACAGCCTGTTACATGTTTTACTGTGGCCAATCACTTCCTCAATTTGTACAATGATTTTAAGGTTTCACATCATTTTTAGAAATGTCCATACGGAGTCAAAGCTTCCCCATTTCACTGATAAGAGTCGCAGAAGTATAAAGTATAAAGAAGTAGCATTTTTGCAGTCCTTTTTCATATCACATGAAAACTATGAATGTGTGATTAGATGATGAGAATGAGGTCATCCGACTAATAAAATGTTATTCCTATGAAAGTCCCCATAACTGTTGCAAACAGTTTTAACAACTTTTTTTTTCTCCTCGCTTTTTTCTGAAGACGGTTTGGATGTTAGGATGCTGCGTGTTTTAATAATGAATACAAAAGAAAGGAAAGAGGAGAGCAGCCAGGCCTAATTGACAAATTAAAGACATGTGACAGTGGGTGTGTATGCAACAAATCTATATCATGGGAGTTTCTACGGAGTGTGCCAGGACAAATGCTCAACAGTAAAATCCACTTAAAAACTCCCAAGGAATCCTGCTGTGATTTAATGTTATGCTCTTAAACTGCTCGGCTAAGCTTAAAACTCAAAAGCCATTGAGCTTTATTTTGAAATTGTGATCCATGGTTTTGAAAGGCCACCAAATGTGTCCGAATTTTGAGGAAATATGTTTTTGGATTAGATTAAAGATTAAATTTAGGGCACAATCAGCTGTGAATTCAACTTATTATATTTGGGATGGACAAAAAGATGCTTTACTTATGGGTTTGCATGCAATATGATAATGCTGCAAACACAGCACATTCATTAAATATACAAAATATTCATCTGACACAGACCTTGATTTTAAGTTGCAGCTCCTAAGCACAATGCACATCTCAATTTTCCCACACAACAATCTTTCTGCAACTCATCTGCTATTTTCATTTGTTTTAGCTGTTGAAAATCCATTCATCAACAAAGTTCACACATTTACAGCACATATTTTGTAGCGAGGATAACCTGTGGCAAAATAACTCATTCACATCCAACCTTTTCCCGTTTTTCAATGCAGTTCTACTCATGTGTGGTTTTTTTTTTTTGCTATAATTAAAAAGACAAGATAACAAAATAGAATAGTGCAGATGTGGCCCAGCTCTTACCTGAAGATGAAGTTTGTCTGGGCGAGACAGTTTCTCCTCCTCCTCTGATGTGTGAGCTTGTGCTGCTAACAAGTCTCACTGAAATAGGAAGAGGAGCGTGCCGCCTTAAATTCATTTTGCTCAATGAGGAAGTGGCGTGGAAATATCCCGCATGAAACAACCGGCAAGCAAAAGGCATGATTCACATAACTTTGGATGGCTCGCTGCTCCCCTCAGGGTAGCACTCGCTTTCCAGATTGCTCAATCCCTGTAAGCACGTTTTCCCATAATTGATGCAGAACTTGTGAAAGATTTCATAATAGAGTAATTCTGCTAATGAAGCAAACAAAGAAATTCTGGCAGGAGCAGGAGGAACATCATATTACATTACTGCTTTGACTGTTAATATTCTTGTGTAAAAACTGGAGTAATATCCACGTATGACCATATGTGATTTAGATATCAGTATTCACCAATGCAGCTGATCTGATGTACCTTAATCTTTTGCGGCTAAAATGGCAAGAGGAATCTGAAATTGCGGTTTTATCGAGAACAAGAACAAGTAACACTTAAGTCGACAAGTTTGACGATTAGCTGCGCGCTGTAGAGCTTCCTCAAGCCATCATCAGCACGAGTGGCGTTTCAGTCAGCAGTTTAGAAACCACATCGTTTTGGAGATAAGATGCGGTGAAACAATGAGAAAGGAACTGCGAGCTGAAAGTGCAGGCTTAGCTTCTGCTTCTGCTTCTGATTACATGTTCATATTAACATTGTTTGGCTGTGGTATTCTCTCGCACTTGAGTTCTTTTTACAATGTTCCCTTTGGGTAAAAAAAAAAACAGGGAACGGTGCGTAGATCTGTGTATGCTGTATAAAAAGGACATGTGTTTTAGCGATTTAGCTGTAATACTTTTCATAACCCTACCTGCTCGTGCCCCTGCTTAAGATATGCTGCTGAGGTTAAATTGCCCATAGGTGTGAATGAGTTTGTTTGGAGACAGAAATTAAAAGCATTTAGCCCGAGAGCATCTCTGCAAAACGTCCCGCTGTCTCATCGTTTGATTTAAGTTCTCCAAGCTTTGAGAGCATCTGTCTTTGTGTAGGATGTGATGTGACGAATGGATGAATATGACCATGACATGAAACAGCAGATTCAGTCTGTGTTCAAGTTTAGTTTGTGTTTTTTGTAGATTAATACGGATTTACTGTCTGAGATTGCTTAATACCACCAAAATGTACAAATGTGGGTTCATGTACAGGGCATGCATAGGACAAAAAGTCTAATATTGTGTCATAGTGGCCCTTGTTCTGCATATTAACGATGTAAAGGCGTTTCACAGAGCTGTTGTTATGCTTCCTCTTTGTGCTGGAGGGACGTGATAAGAACATGACACAATGAAGTACATGATCATTTAAACAAATTTCCTCATTCAGTGTTTGCCATGACTAAACACACAAGAATGTTTTATTACTACGGTAACTATCAAATTAAGCTGTCTTAAGCTCTCGTCTTCCTCCTGTTGGGGTTGCGCATTTCAATGAACGATTCAATCAGGGATTCTAAAATAATAATTGATAGAATGGATGAACGTTATAATTGCAGAGGATTCTAGGCAGGTGTACGACATGATACAATTAAGCAATTACCATCCCGTCGCGCTGTGTGACATGTATGGAAATCCTGCGCGGACCTAGCGGAGCTCTACGTTGGATTGAGATGAAAAGAGGAAAAGATCTAAGTGGCTTTGAAAGAGAGAAAGTTCAATATTGGGGCGCGAATGGCAGGAGCTTCAAGAGTTCAGATGGCTTGTGTTTCAGAGGGAACAATTAACAGACGTACGTGAGGCAAAGAAATCAGTAAACATGGCTGGGAACTGATGTCAGAAGTAAACATTTGATGAGCGGGATGCAATAGAATAGAATAGAATAGAATAGAAGGTCTACCTCAGATTGATTGATGTTTTTGAAATGGATGGTTTTTGGAAATGACTATTTTAAAAAAGTCCTTCGACCCCTAAGATGTGCATATGTGCTACTTTGCTGCTGTTTGGGGCTTCTTCTTTTAGTTCCCATGTTGGCTTGCTGTCATGATCCAGTCATCTCCATACTTCCCGGATTGACTGACAATGTCAGTGCAGGGTGTGACCTGACGCAATAACAAAATATTTCTATCCTGATGAGTGTGCTCTCTGTGTTCTACACAGTGATATCATCCACTGGACAGGATGGATGGGTGGACCCAATCAAACGGTCATCTGATTGTCAACAAGGAGCTAGCACCCTACTTCACCACCATCAAAACACCACACGGGGGATTCTCTTTCCTCAGACGCCTGATCCTGATCAAACGCAGTGAAGCTGATGACTCAGGGTTTCCCCAACACATCAAGTCAATGTGGATGGTAATTCATTCATGCATCATCAACAACAGTTACTGCCACGTGGTGCGTGTCCGGACTTGCTCATAGTTTCCCAAAAGAATCTGACGCAGCTGCAACACTTTTTACAAGGCTACTTGTTTATACCCCTGTTTGATTTAGAGCAAAACATACGCCAAGTGCACCAATTCCAGCTCATGTTTTGAATTTGATGTGAACAGGGCCCTCCCACATTCCCAGAAAATATGCAAGAGAGGTTAACTGTTTGGGATGTACCCCTGTGATGAATGGATGGATATGAACATTGACACACACATAGCAGAAAGCTGCTTCCATACTGCCATCTGTAGGTACCGGTAAGGGATGCCAGACGTCAAAGCCTTTTCTGTCAGAGGAGAACGGGAAAAATGCTTGGTTTGACCTCACAGATTTGAGTGTGACCTGATGGAAAACATGGGCCTCTCAGTGTTGCATTTGTAAATCCTACATATCATCCACAGAGACAGATACTTTCATGTAATTATATATAAAGTGAGAGAGAGAGAGGAATATAGAGGAAAACAGGAAAACATGAAGCTATTGAAGCTATTGATTAATACAGATTTCCTCTCTGAGGCTGCTTAATACCACTAAAATTTACAAATGTGGGTTCACATACAGGGCATGCAGAGGACAAACCTCTAATATTGTTTAATAGTGGCTCTTGTTCTGCACAAGTTGTTCATTAGCGATGTAAAACGGTTTTACAGAGTTGTTGTTATGCTTCCCACGTGTGCTGGAGGGACGTGATAAGGCATTAAAATATACACATATATAGCGGCGTACATTCTCTCGTTTGTCTTCAGAGGTTCAGTGTGGGACTGGAGTCAAAATAATTGCCTAGCATTGCTCTACAGACTAAATGTAATTAAGCTGCCAAGTGTAGTCTGCTGTGCACCGATGGGTGTTTGGAGGTGACAGAGATCATACGCAATCCACAGTGTGGGAGGAAGGCAGACTCAGAAACAGGTTCATTCCAGCTATGAGCATTTTTTCTAGTGTTTTTCTCTTAATATTAGACATTAGTAGTTATTTTTTCAATGGCTGATTATGTCTCTGCTGGTTTCACGTCATTATCATCCTGTCTTTTCTCTTTATCTTTGTTAATTTAACAAAAATGTTATTGTCGCCACTTTTAGAAGAATAAATTCTCATTATGATTTATTGTCCTGTCTGATCACCGGGATTAAACAGATTATCGTTATTTTATTATTCCTACCATGGATGGTGTCATTTGTTTGTTTGATAGCATTATACCTCAAAAATGAAGAGATGTATTTCAATAAGATTTTGGACAGAGGTGGACATTTGGAAGCAGATTTTAGATAATGACTGTAGATGGATTGTAGAGTGAGATGTTGAAATATGTCAGGAAAAATGCACGACAAATGTTTCCTAAACATCAGATGTCAAGCTAGTGTGTGTGTGTGTCTGCATATGTATGAGAGTAAAAGATTGAATTATGCCTTGCACAGCTTTCAAATTCCCCCGTAGTCAGCTTGTACTTCCCAGTACATATTATACCGCACATACATCACATAAATCTACAGAGAAATACGGTTTTTCAATTCTGAATACACCAAGACATCTTAAATGTCTCACACTGTACGTCTTCAGCCTCGTGTGTAACATTACAACAATGGACTGATGTAAAAAATGACGCAATAATAATGATAAATAATGATAATAATAATAATCATAATAAAGTGGCAAATATTACATCTTCGGCTGAATTAAACAGACTCTGATGTTCAATTAATCTTAGTTGATACAATTATTAGTTAACTATTAGCCCATCTATAAAGTAAATAAATATTTCAGGATTTTCATTTTGGTGCAGCTACCACTGCTGTAGTCCAGTAACTCTAGTGACATCTAGTGGCCAGTATGTTGACATACAGACCAGAAAGGAACTCTAGGGTCACGCTTTTTATATACACACTGATTCACACAGGCTGTGCCAATGTATGAGAAAGACCATCCAGATCGTATGCTTCAACTGCTGTGATATTAAGTTGGCATCTTAGAGAGACCTTTCTTCTGTTTATCTTTTCAACACATCAAGCACGGACGTCTCGCTCATCGATCTGGAGGCAGATGTCATCATTTCTATTGGAACAAAACTTTCTGGGTTACTGAAGCTCCAGCCATCTGTAGCCCAAGCATGCATCATCATCTTCAAAGTCTCCTCTCGTCATTTTGATCTAAATTTGAGGTGACCCTGCAAGCAGCACATGTCCGGAAGCATCTGCACGTGACGTTAGGTTTCTCCTTTCATTTGTCACTCATCTGTATTTACAGCATATACGTGACATATGTTGCCGTCATTCTTCGTTCACCACAGAATGACAAATGACGACCTCGCAGGATGCTTTGTAAGCTGATTTGTCAAGTTTTTGGTGCTCATTGAGACTGTGGTTCAATGTGGCTCAAACACGAGTTGACATTTCTGGCAGACAGTCGCCATGAATATTCTTGATTTCAGGCAAAAAATAAAAAATGACATCCCACCACATTTTTGGCCTTTTTGATGTCAAAACAAACAATGTCAGATCAGATAATGAAAACAGGAGAGTGCATTGATGTCAAACCTGAGCAAACCTTTGTGGCTCATTTATTATTTAGAACAGAAAAGTAAAATGGTAACAAAAACATAACGCTATGAAAGACATTCAAACAAAGAGCACGGGTGGTAAATATAGACAGGAAATATGGATTGTCAATGAGTTGCCTTAAGGCGCCGTGTGACGCCCGCTATATTATTCCTCTGCACCGTTGGACGGACCTTGACGCCTCAGGTCCGTCTCATTTAACTGGAGGCGCATATTGGAACATAACAACTGATAAAGTACCATCTTGGGGTGATGGAATTCAGGCTTGGAGATGCTCCGCAGCAACACCGGCTCACTGTAGCGAAGGCTGCAGTGTGGAGGAGTTCACATGGAGGTCATCGTAAACAACACGGTCTGCTCTACTGTCGCCTCCGGCCTGTCCAGGCCCACAACACAGGTAGCTACTCAACAACGTTTGGCTTCATGAGTTTTGTCATTTTGATTGTATGTTTTATTTATATATAATACGTGAATATTGTGTGTAGTGTTCATGCAAACATGGTGTATACATTTCACGTTATAATCAAAGTTTTCAATTTGTGACAAGTAGTTTCGAAAAGCAAAAGTTTACAGATAGAGAACTGAGTAGAGAAGTTGAAGTTTTACCATTTTTTACTACGATGCTCAAGCTACGGTTGAATTCTCTCTCTCCATTACTCGGCCATCCGAGCTGCTTTTCCAATCTTTCATCCAGGCTGTGATGGCGGTGGTAATGCCGCAATGATTGGCTCGAACGTGTCCACATATCTCTGGAATTTCTTACTATTTAGTTTTGAAGAGCCACTGGAAAAAAAGTGAATCCATAAACGGGGCAACAGACAAGACACCGGGGGTACAGGCTCTCAATGCTGGATGGAAGACAGGAAGGAGGGAAAGAAAAGAGATATATTCACTTCCTTTCTACATCAGTGAATCTAATCCACGTCTAGTCCGCCCTTTCCTGAGGGATTCCATTTCAGAGGAAATAAAACTGAGCTGTGAACACAGAAACTGCATTTCTAACATTCCACCAATGACAGTCAGTCCAAAGTATTTGCCAACATATTATCATGCTATCTCTGCATTTGTCAGTCTATAAATCAGGTGACCCCATCAATGAGCCTATCTCAGAACTTCACGTGAACAGATAAGTGTGCAGGAATGTCTGATGTCAAAAATGTGATATCCGTGTACAAACTCTTGATCTGCTGAGCACACAAAAATCAGGGAGCTGTTTTTAAGAGTGTTTACACCCGATCTTGCACTCCTGTCCAAGTAGAAACACTGAATTACACCAACAGTGCCAACAATTTTCTGTCTCGCTTTGTTATCAAGTACATTTTCATACTAGACGACTGTAAAATCATGTATCATGAATGTTACTAGCGCACTGATGCAGTAGCTGCAATACGAGCAATGCTATTAAACTACAACTACATTTGCAGCTAAATTTGAATAGGCTTCCACACCTTTAACAGCAACTTTACTTAGGTAGCTTTTATTGCTGTGATGTCTTATGAAAGTAAACCGCGAACAACGGGGACGTTTGAAATGGTTTGGGAGTCGAGTAATGGAATGACAAAGATGGCTCGAGCACCCCGTGGTCCCACTGTGGGCAAATTCATTACATTTCACTCCTGGAGAATGGAATCCCCTCAAGGACTTTCTTCCTCTTAGTTTAAAAGCGAAAAATACTTTCTTTCATTTTTGCTCAAAAGTGAAAGACTGCGGCGGATATGATTGTCATGCGCGCTTTATGGCCCCTGACATATTTGACTGTGTGATTAACTCGTCAGTAATTAACCTATTTAGACTGACAGGTTTTGTAATTGCATGCAACTTATATCCACTGTGTAATTGAGCTGTGCGAAATACCATTAAGCTGGAGAGAGGTAAAGGTGCTCAAATGAGCAGTTTCAAGTTGTCTTTCCCCAGAACGAGGCTTCGGGTAATTTATCAAATAGGCCACCCAGAAATTATGCAATGCGACGAATGAAAATTTATGAATCCCACCAAGGTCTGATGAGTCAAAAGTAATGTAATATAGTGTGAATTACACGCTGTCAAAGTTACAGAATTGGATGTTGAGGCCCGTAAGATGCATCCGATAGACACTCATTATCATTCCTGGTCCTGGGGAGTCACCGTGCTGCGTTTAAATCAGGTAGGCACCAAATCTCGCTTTCGTGAATACAGATGTGAATGGAGCGGGGAGAACATGTGTAGTCTTGTGAGTGTTGCCAGACCAATTCTGATGCAACTAACCAGTCAGAACAGAGCATTTTTGAGCAGCGGTCTAAGGAGACAAGCGGTAAAATTGCAGTGCTGCTGCAGCAAGAGAGAGAAGTAGATCACATGTATTTGTCTTTACACATTAAACACTGAAGGGTTGTTAAGTTAGCAAACAGGGATGAACCCAGTTTATCTGCTCATTACTATTCAGTAACATTTATTTGGTCCAAATTCTGTATTTTATCAGTGTGCAGAAGTTTTCCAGCCCTAAACTTTGACCTCAAATATTTATCAGCCATGCTGTTTTACCATTAACATTCCTTCCAGCTACGTGCATAGTCACATATCAGGCAATGCTAAAGTGATAACGTGTGGTCCTTAATTACACCTCATTATTATTTCCCTGCGCTAATTATTCAATTTCCATACAGCTGTAAATCCATAGAAACGGATTGCTGTGATTGCCACTAAAATACAGTGTAACATAAGCCTGCTATTTGCTTATGTGAAGTAGATTTAAAACGTATACTGCACGCTTTGTGCCATGCAGGTCATTTAATAATTCATCACTCGCCATGTGTGTTATTTTCCCATATTACCATGTTACTAATAAATGGATTTTATTTTGTGTGTGTGTTGCACCTGGCAGTAATGTGAGTCCACTTGAGGATTTCAATCAGTATTTTAGCAGTGATGCGATGGGATTAAAGGTCTCATGTACCGTGTAGAAGTAATCAGAAGGAAATTTCAAACTGTTCATGAGCTGAATGAAAGAATACTGATCATTTTTTTGGATTTTTTTTTACAAGTCCGCTGCGATGGACAGACAGCGGTGGGATTAGACAGGCTGCCTCCCAGAATCATAAAAGTGCCTGTGCCTCACATTGACAAGCTTTCCTCCCTGTGAGCTTGTAAACTGGGTGGTGCATCATCTACTGGAGCAGTGCAGTGAATATCAATCAGGAAACTTTGGACCAGCAAAGTGACGGCTAGACACACACACACACACACACAGAAAGATTGCTAGCATTTTGTTTTTATTTCTTTATTTTATTTATCCTTTATTTTTTTGGTACCGATCATGTTTGCCATTCGTCCAAAACCTGCTGAAAAATCCCATGAATGTTTCTTTAGACACCTTAGACATGTTTGTATCTCGCACTCCAGTCTAGCTATTCCTCGCGTACCGCTTCCTCCTTCACGTCATGGACCAGGGGCTGCATTAGTGTATTCATATTTGACTCTGACCTGTTTTTTTCAGTTAATTTGAATTACAAGATCCCCGGTTTGAATCCCACCGCCTGGCAACATAGCTGTCAGACACTTTCCTATTCCCTCACAGCATCCTTTCATCAAAAGCAAACGCCAAAAATAATGTTTACTCTACCCCTCCACATAGTCGGTGTGCGTGCCTGTAAGACGCCTGGATGATTTTTCACCTTGGAAGGACGTCCTCATCCATATTTCACGTCATGATTGCTTACTGATGATCCATAATGACAATTAAATGTTTGCATGAAGTTGTTGTCAGACATTGTATTCACTGAGTACCCTGAAGTCTGTGTTGACACGAGTTGTGTTGGTGGAGCGGAACATGAGGAACCACACATCAATGCTTCAGTGTGCTGGGCATAAAAGAAGCAATGTGCCCTGGAGAGAAGGGCTGTGTGTGCCCCAGAGCCATGCAGCTGTGAGACCCGGGCACCAATCCATGCCCTCTGCTCCCAACTCTAGCAGCTCCTCCCCCTGTGGCCACAACACTTGCAATCATAGCTCTAGTTTTGGAAACAATATTTTATCACCGATTGCTCGTATTGAACATTTTTGTAAGTTGGTGGAGAAATGTCTTCAAGGTTTTCATCCATAAGTTTTGTTAGTTTGTATCGACTCGACATTTGCACAGGTAAATATATAAATAAAAGCGTTGTCGTGGCGTGATAAAATGTTTTGAGCCTATCAGCAAAGAATGAGTGTGGGAGTGACGGTATTAGGTAACAGGCAACTCAGCAACTTAGAGAAAAATCTTTGCAACTTGCAAAATATATGGAGGTGATTAGATTCATAAGGCTCTAAGGGACATCCATCGACTGCAATAACCATGGATGAAAATAAACAAACAAGGTAAGTTGGACAGTGTAAACTTTTAGTCATTCAAAGTGCAGGTTATAACTCACAATATTTATATGACAGATAAGTCTTTAGTTCGACATTAGTCAATAAAGTCTGGGTTATGTGATCAGCTTCAATATTTGTAAGATTTTCTTTCTTTTGTTGTACAAACTTTATACTAAGGCATAACAGCAATGTAAGAGACTTCTGGTCCATCTTAGCTTTTCTGTTGTCTGTCCATGTGCAGGAGAAGCAGCCATTGCCTAAAGACTGATACACATTTATGGAAGATGGCCATGACTTATTATATACTCTGAGTAAGTTTGTTTGATTTATTTTAGTTGTCGATAGGTCTGTGAGAAAAGAAATGAAAAAAACAACAACTGATGGAGCCAAAAAGAACCTGAATTAGAATCTGTAAGCGTTTGACTGATGACATGTACATAAATTTCAATCACATATTTCAATAAAATTGTGCGAAGTTGGATGGATTTCTGATTGGAGCTGAAGCTCAGTGGCACGGTTTGACTTTTGATTTGAAAGGAATGAAATAAAATTGTCTGTTTTCAGTTCCTGAAAGGCCTCTCCACCATTTCAGATTCATTAAATCAGGCTGTCATCAGTACCAACGATGTAAAAATGAAAATAAAATTCAAATGTAGTGAGTAAAGCAACATTAAGAGTGATAATTTTCCATATGAGTCAACCAGTGGGGGAAAACACATAAAGCAGTAGCTCTTTGTTGTCTGTTATTCATTTGATCTTTATTTAATATTTTATTCACCAGAAACTTGTTTTGCAATTATTCGTTCTACTGTTTGTTCTGCTTGTGGTGCAGTTACTTGCATTTCATTGATGGATGGATGATAGATAGATAGACAGAGAGACAGACAGACAGATAGATAAATAGTTATGTTGCAGCAGACATATACTGAATATATACTGTATATATTGGGTGTGGAGCTGTTGTATAGAGTTATGGCGATGATTTCCTGAACTGTTCTTTGTGACAGCGGCGTCGTATGAATCTGTTAGAAAATGAACTTTGCTGTCTCTGCAGTGTCTCGTGGAGCGGATGCGATGGATTTTCCAAGATGGAAAGCAATTTGTTTAGTGTCCTCCTGTTCCTCATTGATTCGGATGTCTCCAGGTTGTGAACAATGATGGTCCCGGCCTTTTGGATGAGTCTGTTAATACTGTTGGTGTCTCTGGCACAGACCACAGCACAGTAGATGGCACTCGCTGTCACAGGCTGGTGGAAGATCTCCAGCATCTCTCTGCCAACTTTGAGAGATCTGAACTTCCTCAGAGGATAGAGTTTGCTCATCCCCTTCTTGCACACAACCTTGGTGTAAGTACTCCAGGTCTATATGTTGATTCATAGTGATATATTCAACATTCAAGTGAGTGGGTTTGCATTTAATGTCCCTACTTAATGTCTTTGAGGACCAGAGATGCTGCTGGAGTGAGGGGTGTTGCTGTTATTGTAATGATCCAGATGTGGGTGAGGACTGACTAGGATTAGGGTGCCATTGTATGTCTGCTTTATTGTGGTAAGTACAGCAGAGAGACAGACAGGGAGGAAAGAACAGAACAGAGAGACGGGATGACATGCGGCATAGGGCCCAGGCCAGAATCAAACCTGTGCAGCTGCTTTATGTAGTACACGCTTCAATGGTGAGCCACTGGGTGGTCTCTGTTGAATTTCAAATCTTTGAAGGTTTGTGGTTTAGCAGGATCTCAACTGTAATGAAGCCGCTATTTATTTATAAACTTTTCTATTAGGTAAGACAACTTTTGAATGGATAACTTTATTCATCTCAGTATCTGAAACTGACAGACAGACAATTGATAGACATTTTCCATTTGAGGCTGCACTTCTATCCTTTTTTTTCACCCTTTCAGCTTTGTTTTACTTACCTACCACAACCACAGAAAAGGTCATGCGGTGGTGGAACAAATGAGCAGAAGGAAATAGCCGTGTCGCGGCCAACAGATAGCGGGAGGGACAGCAGAGAGAAAGGATCAGACAGGATGCTGCGGCTCTCCTCTGAGGCTTTTCAAAAAACGTTGTAAATCACTTGGATGGGCTTGCTTTATCATGTCACGGCAGACTTCGTCACACAAGGAGGAAAATTGTTTGGGATGTGAATGTTTTACAGAAACAAATGAGCCCACTACTCAACGGTAACAGAAAAAATAAGAGGAAAATGTTACACATGCCAATGCGTTAATACTAATACTAATACTAACACTAACACAAATACTAATACTAACACTAACACTAATACTAATACTAATACTTAACTAAGACTAATACTAACACTAATACTAACACTAATACTAATACTAATACTTATACTAATACTACCACTATAACACATATATACGTAATGTAGCATAGCATAGGATAGCGTATTATAGCGTAACGTAACATAACTTAGCATAGCATAACGTAACGTAGCCTAGCATAGCATAACGTTACGCAACTTAACGCAGTTTAACTTAACTTAACTTAACTTAACATAACATAACATAACATAGCATAGCATAGCATAGCATAGCATAGCATAACATAACATAACATGACATAACAATAACAATAACGATGATGATGATGATGATTATAGTTGTTCTTAATATAGTGCTGATGCTATTCCTCAGAAGCATGATGGATTTGAATAATTTCTCTCCATATACGCCTGACAGAAGCTAATTTAATACTTCCATGGTTATACCGATAACTGCCAGGCTGCACTTGAGGGCTTTTAGAATACATTTTAATTTCAGTAATGTTTTGGCAGCTGTCCCTTTTACATTTGAAGGCTTATCCTGCCTTATAACAGACAGAGAGGATAGAGGAGAGAAGGAGTACACGGAGTACATTTTAAATAAGTCTCCCACCACGGCATCAATCAATGCGTAGCTGCTTTGAAACCTAAAATTCAAAGCTAAAATAGGAACTGCTTTACCCCGAAACATATGGAGGTGGAAATATTTGGTATTCCTCAGCGAGTCCCTTGCTCATATGTCTGACATTTCGAGTACAGTGAGGACATGATATATTTCTTGAGACATGCAAGATTTCAACCAATTCTACAAAGAAAGTCATTTTCAAAATGTATCTGTCTGTCATTTGTATGCTGAATGCCGGATTTTTCCATTTTTCTTTCATCCTAATGCAGACCGCAAAAGGCCAAAATGAGCATGTGAGTGCAAACAAATGAAACAATTACTTAAGGTGTTAAATCGTATTTTAAATAATCCACTGGAAACATCAGCATTACCTCACACTAAGTAGTCATCCTGTCTGTCAGTGCCAACCTGCAGCTAGTAGTGAAAGCCAGAGGAATTCTAAAAGCCCCTCCAAACGATGCCATATACATTATCTATTAGCTCTAATTTTGGGGAGCAGTGGCCCCGGCTGCCCTGGAGCTGTCATGAATGAGAAACATTAAAGGTGTAATAACGCAGCAGATGATGTGAAACCAGGATTTCTGTCGTTTCAGCTGTTTGGTTGTCCGCAGTGCACCGCTTTCCTGCCAAGCAGGTGTTTGCCTGGGGCCAAGGAAGTTTATACAGACAACGTGTGTGGAAGAAGGATGGCTTAGATAAAAAAAGACATGGCTATGACAATTGATTGTAACTACATTGGACTGGTTGGAAGGATTTTTTCCCGGTTGAGAACTCCATTAGTTCCTCCGCGGCGTTCAGGTGAGTGGCAGCAGGTAGAGTTTGACTCACGGGCACGGCGGAATATCAATAGAGTCAAACTCAAACGCTGACAACATTAAGCCAGGGCTTCCTGCTTGTTACGATGAGTCATCGAGCATGTAGACTTTTGAATTTGGAAGCTGCTATTCTAAGTGGTAATGTGCTCTGAGGTATCTTATTATCAACAAATAATGGCCAGGGAGGAGGAGAAGAATGCAGTGATGTGCAGATAATGCATGGCCTTTCCTCCACAACGTCCATTATTCTTTATATAGGATCACCACATAGTGCATTGTTGTGGCTTATTTATGGACTGTATCGCAAAAGCTCCATAAAGTTTAATTTTGAGCCTCGATGGTTGAATTGAACATTTGCTACGAGTGAGCTGAATCCAGTATTGCGGATCTTGGAGATACTTTCATTTATCAAGCTGGAAGTCTAGCATGCGCGTGTGATGATGTCATACGTCAGCTTCCCTGACTATGATGAATCAAATCAGCCACACCCTCACCGGTGATAAGGATGATTTTGGTGTTACAGTGCTCGTCTGCTGGGTTTATGAAGACATAAACCCAGCAGACGAGCACTGTAACTGTTTCTTTGGTTTTGTTTACAACATTAGCGTAATTAATCCCATCATGACTGTATGCAAATGTAAGGGGGTGAGGAGTGTGTGTGTGTGTGTGTTGTTAGCGGTGTGATGAAATCAGTGGGATTGTGCCAATGTTCACTGTCAACACTGTAAGAAATGTCCATATCCAACCTTTACCTTCTTCAGTCTAAGGACTACTTTGGTTGCAATTTTATTTTTCTAATAAATCATTTTTGACCTTCTACATGCTGCACACCAAAAAAAAAGAAGAAAAAAGAAGAAGGTTTGCAAGGCAGGACAGCAAATTTTGTCTTGAGACATCATGTTCACCATCGCCTCTTTATTTTTTTCAGAGTGTTAGTGAAAGGTGCAGTCACAGTGGATCACGTGACAATGAGAAATTCTAATGTTAATAATTTTCTAGAATTTGTTATTTTAAAACAATTTCCCTATTTTCTTTTTCCATTTTCTACCCATGCATAATTTCAATTCATAGAGGATTTTTTTTGGACAAATAAAGCTGCTAAAAGCCATCAGACTCTTCATCTTGTAAGAAACCAAATCAAGAGAATAAGAGCCTTAACTGGCGATGAGTATTTTAGAGGTAGGGCTGTAATTTTTGCTCGGATGAGTGACACTAGCCTAATTTCTCCTCTTTCATTACATAATTTAACATAATCACACACTCGCTCCGTGTAGCTGCCATTGCAAAAGTGTGTGATGATTTCATCTGTCCAAATTTTCCTCCTCCTCCTCCTCCTCTTCACACTGCAGGTCTCGTTGTGAGGAGGATTCGAGGAGGAATGAATGACACCGAGCTTGTTTGCTTTACGCACTCGTGTGTCTTCCTTCCTCCTGCCTCTCTGCATCTGACAGCGTCCCTCCCTCTTTCCCTCTCCTCCTCCTCCTCCTCCTCCTCCTCCTTCTCTTGCACACTCCCCTTCCCTTTACCCGGGGAATAAACACGGAGCGGCGGTAGGAGCTGGACTGACCCCCCGCCGGTGCGCAACATCCATGATCCTCACCTGGATGCCTGTCTGACAGGAGGGTACGTCCATGTCTGAATATTTGCCTTCTTGTTTTGCTCGTGTGCCACTAAATCGAATCTTGGTGTTGCGTGAAGTCCTTCTGAACGAATTGTTGAATGTCGGGCTTTAGCCGTTTTAGCGGCCATTCTCCCGTTTTCTCCCCGTTTGACGCGTAATTCGCCGGTCCATGTTGTTGGCGCCTCGTCACTTTGTTTGATTGTCTTTGTGCGTGGAGCTGCTGCAGTGAAGACGGATTTATTCCAGCTGCGGCTACATTCAACCATCGGCGCATTAAGGCGCAGACTTTCCGTGTTGAAAACGTGGGTTGTGGATTTTTTTTTTTTTTTTTTTGAGGGGGGTGAATTAGCATCAAGTTGTGTCTGCGTTACCTGTAAATCCTCCGTCGTGGGGTCAAACCTTTTTCCACGCGTCTCCTCTGCCCGTCGCTGTCAGTTTTTCTAAGGAATCAGCTGCTTACTGTTTGTTTTCACGGTTTATTGTCTCAGTGTGTCTCAGCTGTCATGACTGGATCTGCTATTGGCTCAGGCTGCTCCCTGTATTCTCATACACACCCTTCACTAATTATGCAATAGCCACAGTGACAGATGCGCACTCACACATACACGCATGCACACAAGCACTCTGGCGCACCCTGCCATCAACATGTAAACACCCGAGGTTGGGAACTTCTGCACAAAGTGGCTGAGTCTGCACTAAAACAAACACAAGTGCGTTTATGGAGGTGGTGTTTTGTCGATCGGTCTGTCAGCGGTGTGTAACTCCATGTCGTTGCTGTAAAATACCGGCCCCTCGCCCTCTGTTTGAAGGCGTGATCAGACAGGTCTGTGTGTGAAGACGGCCTCACCTTTGGCCCCTGTTTTCTGGTGGGAGTGCGTACAGTATTAGAGAGGAATGTTCCAGGGGAAGCGTGGTAATGCACGCGCCGCACGGCTTCAGCTTCCCAAGGATGCTTCACACTGCAGTGGCGCACACTCGGCTTGGCTGTCCCAGCACGTTGAGCGCTTCACTACCATCGTTTCCTGCAACAAGGGAATGTGAGGTAGAGTGCTTTACGTCCGGGTTTGGAATTTCACTTCCAGAACGTGAGCCATTCCTCCGTCCTAAAATTCTTTCCACAGCATGACAGGAGTCTCCATTTACTCCTTAAAGTCGCTGAAGGTCTGACACACCCTTTGGTTCACACAGAGGCCCTCAAGTTCCCGGTCAATGCATGCAATCTGCCATTCTGCTGCTGTTCTGCATCTAATAATAAACCAAAAAACAAAACAAAACACCAGTCCATTTTTTATTTGGCAAATGCTCGATTTCATATTCTAAAACATCAAAATAATCAATATAGAAACATAGCTAATGTCCGGATGAGCAACAAATGTGTGATAATATTCCGTTTCAGCTCTGCGTGTTTCTGTATTATAACGATGCTGATGACCTGTGGCTCCATTACAAAGTGCTGCTCAAACGATGGCTTTATTAATGCTTCGTAAAGACTTACGAACGCTTTATAGATCAGAAAAGCCCATGTTAGTACAAGCAGAACGCCTTATTGGAGACTTAATTAAATTTTGCATTGCAGGTTTTATGGCTCCTAATAAAGACCCCTGACTTTTAATACTTTATTGATCATCGGGCACAACTTATAACCTCAAGTATGCCTTATAACAAGTGGTACTAATTGATACAAATTTGAGTCCTAACACCAGAATAGTTTAGTCTGGATCAAGAGGACTATAGGATTTGTTTCCTCCTGTCGTGTGGTTTGTTTAGGCAGCTTTGAATTCTGTATTTGCATTCATCAGGTGCAGAACAAAGCAACTGCACCAAAACCGGTTTGAGGCGGCGGTTTGGGTCTGGTTCCAAACGAACCCAGGTGCGGTTCGACTGTGCTTGAACGGACTCCAAGGCGATCAGCTGATTAGTCCTGAAGCAGAGAGGGCTGGGCGTGCGCGTAGTTATCGTTAAGTAAACGCCACCTTTGATACGGAGCTCAGTTCAAACACAGATGTTGTAAGATGGCTGTAACATAACCCCGTCTAGCACCTCTTCAGGTTGCTGAAGCGCCTGTCGTGCCTGACGGGGGGGGGGGACAGTTGTTCGACTCGTCCATTTGAAGGCACCACATATTCTTTGCATAATTTTGAAGCGTTACGTGAAACGATGACTACCGCTCGGAACAAATGCCAAAAATCTGTTGTTCTTCCATGATAGTTAGTCATCCAGACACAGTGAACCTCTTCCTGTTTTGATTGTCTCCCTCTCCCTCCCAAACATTTTTCACATCGAATTAGCAGACGAAGGGCTTTCTGGATAGATTTTGGATTCCATCGATTTTTTTTTTTTTGGGTCAAAACAAACCAACACTTTTGTGCCTGACGTGAACGAAGGCGGTGTGAGTGAAAACGCCCTCCCAATGTTTTCTCTTATTATATCACACACTGTCTTTAAAGTGTCACTGTAGGCACCCTGCAGCATTACTCTCCCTCTCTCTCGCTCTCTCTGACACACACACACACACACACACACACACACAACACACACACACCCACATCCTCAGCTGGTTGACCTGCTGTCGCACAGCTTCCATGTCGTTAACATCGGA
Source organism: Brotula barbata (assembly GCA_900303265.1). Taxonomy (NCBI): domain Eukaryota; kingdom Metazoa; phylum Chordata; class Actinopteri; order Ophidiiformes; family Ophidiidae; genus Brotula; species Brotula barbata. The sequence continues at coordinate 15,985 of OMNV01026176.1, read as the reverse complement.
CACACTCCTGTGCCCGCTGTGTCTGCCCGGCCCAGTCTTTCTGTGAGTGTCACCTGATGCTCCTCCTTCCCCTCGGTGACAGTGACAGGGAGCCATTACCTCGCTCAGTCTCAGCATCACTGTCCAGCGTGGTCTTCCCGTCTTCCTGTATTGGTCTTTGACATGCGTGCAGAGGACTTTTGTCATTAATTTGGCATCAGTAGGAGGTCAAACTGAAAGATGTGCATCCTGTGTATGTTATTTTGCGTACGGGTACACAGAGTATTCGTACTTTTTGTGTATTGTATCACAGTGCCTCAGGGTGCTGCTGGGATTTCGCCGCTCAGCATGCTGCCATCCATCATTTGCAATTCAAATCAAGCAAGTATGAGACACCCAGTGAGGCTGAAGCAGCCCTTGTCTCCTCTGTGTCACATTGGAGGCAGTCATTCTGTGCAGCGACAAGTTAACTCAACGATCTCTTCCTGACTACTCGGCCAGGAAGAGAGAGAGAGAGACGTTTATGTGAAATCACAGAGGAAGAATACTCAAGGCACACGGCCTGTTCATTTTGTGTACAACTTTTGAGACAGACATAGCATCCAGCCTAAATATAGGGTCACGGTGACGTTCTCAAAGATGCTAACACATGCAGGGAACAGGTAATGTGTGTGTGTGTGTGTGTGTGTGTGTGTGTGTTGGTTTCAGTCTGCTACACTTGGTTGTCATTGCTGCGGGGCCTTATGAATGTTCTTTGACCTGGCATGTTTTTGTAGCTTAGCGAATGTGGTCACATCTCTTCCTGCTGGCACACACACACACACACACACACACACACACACAGAGTATACCTACAACACTCATGTTACTAGAGAGCGTGTCAAGCTGAATATAAGCATAGTAACATAGATTTTTGACATTAGCTCCATGAATTTAAACGATTTTAATTTTGGGAAGTAGCGTTTTTTTGTTTGTTTGTTTGTTTTCACAATAACAAATAAACAAGTCCCATTGTAGAAAAATGAGGCACATATATCCAAGTTACGATACAATAGACTGATAATATGCACTTTATGCTTCAATTTCACGTACATTAAAAAAACAAATACTGTACCTTTAGTCTATTAAAACAACTAATCCCTAATATTGGTCATGGCGCAGCGGTTTGCACTTTTACCTCACAGCTAAACTGTCAGGGAATTAAACCTTGTTCCTACCTGTGTCTTTTATTCACGGTGAGTTTGTTTTCTCAGACGCAGACGAAGCCAAACCAAATAAATCCACATCTTATGTCATTAGAACGACAGAAGTCAGTTTTTCTTCCGGTTTGTTTTATATTTGCAATAATCGGAGCTGGAATTCATATTTACAGCTCCTTTTTCTGGACATAAATCTGGAACTAATGTTTCTTGTTATCTAATAGCTAACAGTCATATCCATATTGATTGATACGGCATCTGATTGACGGTAGCTGTAATTGAAGTACTGGAGCGGGATGGTGTGTTGCATTTTTATGTTTTCCCAATATGAGCAGATAAAAGACCTAATCTGGTTCTGTTTCTCGTGCTTTCTGCCAGCTTTGTTTGGGACAAACAAAAGACAATAATGGAACATTAGAGCAGCTGAATCCAACCATAATGACAGGAAGGTGCTTTTGTTTTATTGGACTCTAATTAAGCCTCATTAGGATGCTACGTCCTCTGCAGTCATCATCTTGTCGCCCTGCACAACAGAACATGGTGTTTCAGTATGGATCTCTGATTGGAACGTCCACGTTTGGGTGCCGTGGTCATTATCCCCTCTTCTTTTCCAAAGATGGCCTCTGTTCTCCATCACTCTGTCCGCTCTGATCATTATTTTTATTTATCGTTTTACTTTCATACACATCTTTAGATTTATCGCCGTCCCGAGATTGCTTCACTCTGTCTGCGCTCGGATGCGAGAATAAAAAATGAGGAGTCATTTCGTGCCGGAAGACAGTTTTACTCCGTCTTTATCTCCCACCTTCACTCATATAGTCCTCCACAGTTGATGGGAGCATCAGTTTGTCCTTCTGAAGGGGAAGGAAGAAGCTTTACCCGGAGCAGCGGCGGCTCAGCCTGCTGATTGCAGTGAGTCAGCAGGTTCTCTGTTGTTTTTCGGTCTTTTCGCCTTCCTTTGCATACCTTTGCTCCTTCCCAGCTGCCGCCCTCTCCGAGTAAATCCCCTGTCTCTCAGGGATGAGACTCATCATGTTGTTGTCTGGCTTTGATCTGGTGGGATGATACTACATGCATGCCTCATAATTTTTTCCACTATAAACAGGAATCTACGTACATTTCAAGGGAAATTGGTTCACACGGGGAAAGAAAACAGTTGGCAATTTGATCTGCTCTGCCGAGCCATGAAAAACTTTTCTCCGGCTTCCAGTTATTCTGGCTTCTTCCAAAAACAAACAAAGCCAAAGCGAGTCATTATTTTCTTTGGTCATTTCACACTCAGCACTCGTCGAAGTTTTTTATTTAGCTGTTGTGGAGTGTGGTGGTTTATATTTGGGCTCTGTGGTGCAAATATGGTGTGATACGTCATTAAGTTGCAGGAATGTTAGAAGTAATTATTTTCCTCCTGTCTGGTATTTTCCTTTCGTATTTCTTCAAAGTTCAAATCACCTCATTCTGGCAGTCAGTAGTTTATTTAGTACTGCAGGGGAACAGTATTTAGCTGTGAAGTTCGTAGTTCAGAGCAGACCAGACCTACGCTGTTCATCTGACCTACCACCACCAGGGGGGCAGTTGCCTGCGGGGAAGGCCTTCCTCTAGGGATGGCAAGTAACTAATCCCTTTCCCTATCTCATCCAACTGTCCAAATGCTATTTTTTGACAATCCGACAATCTTTTTTTGCTGCGTCTACTCGACTTTATGATTATTTATCGTGATTGATTGATTTTAAATCAGGAGTTTCCCTCAGAGGCCAGGGTCCTGTAGAGTCTGGTGTTATCAGCATGCACACTCCAGTGGTGGACTTGTTGTGAACCTGTGCAGGGTGGAACTGCACGTTTAAAGATGCAGCGTGGAAGCTGACAGTGTAGGCCTGAAGCATTTTATGGCTTAAGATTCTGCAGCGTTCTTCTCTAATATAGATACTTGAACGAGCTGAATATTTCTTCCACTTCTGGCTATAAATATAAAAAAGACCATACGCAATTGGCTTCTTCAATCTCAATAGTCAATCAATACGGCTGGGTTGCAGTATTTCAGCGGTGTGCTTGGAAGGACCGATTTTATCCCTGATGTTGTTTCTGATGTAAAATATTCAAAGCCCCCCATCGTTTTTAAGTCCCGAGTTTGCTCGTGTCCTCAGCGTTGCCCCAGTTCCCAGTTCCTCTGTGAATGCATATCCGAGAGGGTTTTTTTTTTTTTTCCCTATTAAACGCAGATAAAAAGAAATAAGTAGCTATAATTGCTCTTCATACAATTTGAGACGATTCGATTCGATGCTAAATGTGGTTTCTCAGTGGCATTAAGAGCTCTAATAGTCATCTTAAGTAGTCTGGAGTGAGATTTGTGGATGTTCAGTTAGCAGCAGGTTTTTTTTGTTTTTTTTTTTACGGTCCTATTCAGATCGCTTTGAACGTGAAATGCCTGCTGATAAATTGTGAATATGAATGAACGGCTACGAGTTTGTTCATTGCTTGATGGTTGTGTGAGTAACTTAAGGAAGGCGGAGGTTTTGCTGAGCGTGCATTCTGTTTTGTACCTACTCTGCCTGATAGTAAACCAGGCGCACAGACATTCGATATGATTAGAAGCTGGCATGCGATTCTGCTCTCTGACTCAATAATATGCGCGTGCCGGTTAATGTTAGCGTCTGAGACGGCGCATTGCATGAAGACGTTATATGTGTCATCACTGCATTGCATCATGAAATGCAAATGAAGAACCCAGAGGTACTTACTTTCATTGTGTGACATCAGACTATAAACACGTTGTTAGGGAGATAAAGGACTGATAATATAGACATTAATTAACTAGAGTGCACTCAGACGTCGTATGGATCCACCAGTGCCCGCGGGTCATCTGATTTCACTTATTAAAGTTAGACTTTTACTATCATTAGATTGAAATCGGATGTGTATAAATAATTTATCCTTCAAATCCATTATACAGCAGTATTGCAGACATCATTTGCTCTTTTATTTTTCTGCAGCTGTTGGTAATATGTCACAAACCGTTTCATAGTGATGGGTAAACGACATGGGGCTGGGGATTTTGGGGATAATTGTATGATTCTTACCATCTGTCAAATTTTGATTTGGTTCAAAAATCAATTCTTCCTACAAAGGTTGTGATTGAAATCTGACTTTTTAGAAATGACCTACAGGCAAACAGACAAAACAAAAAGTTACGAATAACATCCTGGGTGGATACCAGAAATGATGAATACATAAAAATACTAAAGGATGAAAATGTATTGGTTTTACTTAAAGATTTTCTTTCTACCATATTCTGCTGATCAATGTTTTTCTATACCGTGTAGTGTTTATCTTTGTGTTGCTTTTAAAGAAACCATTCCACCTCTTTGACCCATTACTGAATCATACCTGAACCGAATCGTCTGAAATACAAGTTCGGTCACAGAAGTCACAGGGAAGACAGTGTAGTAGTACAAAACATGATATTTTTAGTTTACTTTTATGTTTGGCTCTCAGTCCCTTTAGGCCAAAAACAAAAGGAAAAAAAACAGAGAAAGCAGAATTCAATTCAAGTTGCAGAGATCAGATCTCCATAACTGGCTGACTGATACCAAAGCCAAAAGGATGGCAGAGCAGCAGCTGATTGATAATAATTATTCTTAGAAAACCACAATCTTCACTGATAAAACCACATGAATTAGTTTTTACAAATACACGCACATCCTGAAAATAGTGACATTTCCCTTTTAGTATCGTCCAGTTACCCAGTGGAACCCCATAACATGCTCCTCGTTTCTCGAGGGAACCCTTTAGTGACGCACCAGGAGCTCATGCGTGCAGACAGCTTGGTAAGCAACACCAAACATTTCTTAGACATGCAGTCTTTTGGTAAGATGAATTAAGTCCAGGCTGAAACAGTGTTTGAGCCGTAGGTGTTCTGATGTGAATGCAGTGCAACATGTCGGCTGCTGTGCCACAGCGGTTTAACTGTGGCACAATCATCGTTATGATTATTGCAACACACACTGTGATTACGATTCGAGCTGTGATTATTTTCTCTTCAGTTGGTGAGCTGGCCCAGGCACCGTAGACATTTTGAAGTTGACAATATTTACGTCTAAAACTGTGACCAGTGACGCATTCAAACAAACTTTACTGTTTACTGCAGGTTTTTTTGTGGTTGCACTGAATGACTAGATCTACAGTTTTCTCAAGGAAAAACTTATCACATTTCAAAAACATTTCACAGTCACCGACTTCCTCCTGAGGCCCCATGGGGTATTGATTACTGTAGTTACCCCAGTGCACCATGGTACACTGCCCTGGTTACTGATGTGGCCAAATTGGGATTTCAATTTGAATCTGGTTGATTGAACGTGCCTCTCCTGTCTCACTTATGTGGTGTAAAAAAAAAAAAAAATCACATTTCTACATATTTTTATTTATGAGCTAACATTTATTGACATCTACAAAATGACTTTTCCACACGATTAGGTAACTTTTTGCCTGGTTTGTAACACGGCGAGTATTACAGTTAAATGCACTCTGACCTCTATAGAGCATAACATTGGTAAGTGAAGGATGAAGTGAGTAAGTGAGGGAGGTAGGAAGGAGGTGTTTGTTGCGTGGGTTTGTGGAGGAGGACGATAAAGAGGAGTGCAGACGGCTCCCAGTCCCTCCAGGGCTGTCTTCTAAACTGGTTCGACAGGTTAGAAGACAGACAGGCACTGTCATTTTGTGCACTCTACACCCTTTATATGAGTTCTCAGCTATAATTTGGGGTTATTGTCTCTCCCTATAAAATGTGAGTGGTTACATGTACAGTAGGTTGGTTAATCTGTTTTTTTCTTAGCATACACGAGCAGCATGTCGCCATCATTGTGGTTTTATTACATCATATGTGCCAAATATTGCAGCCCTGTGAGGATCTCTCTGTTCAGAAGTCATAATTTTATGAGTCACGTTTTGTCAACAGACTTCAGAAGATCATCACGCCGCTCCTTTAACGCAGACGAAGTGTTTTTTTAACACCACCGCTCTCCATCTAGGAAAGTTCTTAGCCATCCCAGTGACTGAATATCTAGCAGTTGTAGTTCAAGGCAAATGGGCTTGATGTTTAATCCTCAGAGTACTGGAGAGGCTACTTGAGTGGTGAATCTATAGCCCATTATTCCAGACAGTGCCTCAAAGGGCTTTACAGGCCCACACCAAGACACAGTTTAGGAACCAGCACGAAGCTCTCTAGGAAGACAAGGAAAAAAACTCCACTGTGGAAAGAAAAATGGATTAACCTTGGGAGAGGCGATTCACAGAGATCCCCTCATCGAACGGCCAGGCGTGAAATAGATAACAAACACTCGAGTCCTGATTCAGTAAGGGAATCTCAAGTCCCCCTGAGATGTGGTCAAGATGAGAGAGACAGAGAGAGAATGAGCACCACTATTGTAAATAGAATAACCTCTTGATATTTGTAGGTTTTCTATTCATATTTGAACAAATTGCAGGTCAGTCACGAATCACATTTTAGGAGTTTTACGTCCGCCGCAGAGGTAAGCAGACAGACTGTGAGTCAGATCAGAGGATATGGAATGAGGAAGTTCAGTGTTAATCGACGCTGCCAACAATCACTTAATGTCTTGATGTGCAGTAGATGGCTTCCTTAAGACTCAACTTTAAACATCCCTACATTGCGTCAGCCTCAGATTAGTTTTCTGTTCCCCTTCACAACTGCATCGACTCATGTGACCGTCGTTTGAGGTCTACGTGGCCCGCCGAGTCACCTGGCCCAAGGCGCATAAATGGCCCCTTAATGCCCAACACTAAGTCAGCTCATCATCCAGCTCCTTGGACGAGGCTGCGGTGTTTTGCTCTCCCGAATATGGATTTTGTAATCTCCAGGCAACCAGGGCTGGACTAATTTCTGGATTAAAACGTAATGAGCTCTTAGAGATGTGAAACCCACCGCCATTACTGTAATTTAGTCAGTTACATCATTGGACGGATACCGAGCGGTTTGGAGCAGCAAATAGAAAAGTATGACCTGATTTTGCTGAACAGCAGTATTTTCATTCAAGTAGGTGTGAAATTCACATTATACCTTTCATGAATTTCATGTTTGTAGCGCTGCACTCTTTGGGATCTGCCTGTCGGCTCAGATTTTCTACTGCTTTACCATGCAAATCAAATATTAATGTTCCTTTGATGGATCTGCTACGTATATCAAGAAGAACTGTACTACTCTAATACTACTCTACTGAAACCGTGCTCGACACCGTGATGAAGGCTAATCTACGGAGACCTATATTTAGACTGAATGAATTGGATTCCATCATTTCCTGAAGTACGTGTTTAATTGGTTTACAGGGGAAAGGACACAGCTGATGAGATGCATTGCTTATGTAACTCACAGGTCTGTTATTCGCAGTAAACAAACATTTTATTTGCAGCAATTTATTCCGATTTGGATCTGGTGATGCCGTTGAATAAGAATTTTCTGCCTTATCCAGTGGATCAAAGTTTTAATGCGCATGGGAACATTGTAACGGTCTGTCGCCCCGCTTTGGTAGCCCCACGGTTTTCTTAACATTCTGTACCCCCATTATTAAATCATTCATTTGACGTGCCGATGGAATGCTTTGACCTATTTTACATGGCCCCACAGTAAGCAGTTGGCATTTATGAAAGCTTAAAATGTTGCAGGAAGTTGGCTGATGGACAAATGCTTTCCGCATGGTCGATTTTTCTCCTCTGCTCCACAATATGAGAAAAAAAGTGAAGTGAATAACAAGTAAAAAAAGAAAAGAATGGAATAGGGGGACTCACCTGCATGACTTGCTGCTTATAATGGCTCATTCGGAGGATCCGTTTATCCTGTTCATCCCGCTGGATTTCCTTGCGCATAATAAATAATAATTGGAAAAGGTGAAGAAAAAACCAGCAGCATTACAATACGTATACGTACCGAATGCGGATGTTTATTTAAAATCGTTCTCAGCAACTTTTATCATTAATATGACATTAATACAATTGTCAAATTGTTGGCAGCACATTTATGGAGATCTTACTGGTGGTTCCCACACGGTGCAGATATTTAAAAATGCCTCAAGGTTCCTAGAATGAAGTGCATATTTGAAATCTAACCACCCTCTTTATGGCTGAAATGAATGACAGCAATAAAAACCAATGATTTGCAGTAAATGATGGGAATATGCAGAGCCATCGGTGTGATTGGGGGGAAGAATTCAGCGCATTACCGTTCCGTTCTCTTTGACTTAGCTGCTCCTGTCGTAACTGTGACTATTTCCATCACATCTGCATGCTCTGAATGCTCTGCTGCCCCTGCGTGTGCCAATAAGAGTCCTCTCTGCTCATTAATATGGATGTCGATTTATAATCAGACCAGATGCTCTCATCTGCAGTGAGCTTCACTGTGAAATCATACACTGATTTTACTGCAGTGAGGTTAATTGGATGTCAATACTAATCTCGCTATACAGTTTACACTAAATTCCACTGTTGTGCAGCTCTGCAGCAGCTGGAATTTACTCCCAAAGTGAAGGCAATGTGACGACACGGATTATGGAGTCGGGTTAGTCTTGACATGTTCACAGAGAGAGGCCTAAACTCTTCCAGTCGTCGGCTCAGTGGCTGGTTTTGCTCGCTCCGTGTGTGTTGTTATCACACCCTGCAGCAGAAACCATTCTCACCTCTCTTTCCCACCTGCACTCAGACATGTAATGCCACTCCTCTGTAACGGAAACCACTCTTTGTTTTGGCACCAGTATCTCCCACTTACTCTGCTATTTTTCCAACCGTTCCACTCTGTGGAGCTTTGCTGGCTACAATCATACGTTTCGCAATCATTAACAGATTCTCTGTCATACAGTTCATTGATTTTTTCTTTTTTCTTTTTTTTTTTGTTGATGTGTTGGCAGCAACAATAAGAGTCTTCTTTATTATTTATGCCATGATTGATGTCTCTCTGGTAGCCATTTTCATGCTGCAATCTCACTAGTACACACGCCACCCGCACTGCCAGCTACTTCAGTCCACAGATTAAGATGCTCGCTGTTGGCTTCCAGCTGCCTTTTTTAGAAAACCCCACTTCGGCATAGCAAATGAATGGGGCTGACAAAAACTTGTAAAGACACTGACATGCTTTTTCAGCATAAGTCTCTATGTGCCTGTCCCCGGTTGTACTTAAACAAGCAGCATTGAGCTCCTTCTTCGGCATCGTTACAAATCTCTGACATTGACACCCATAACACAGAGAGCTCCTGTAGCTTCCTTTCAGCTTTGGCACCGATCCTAATAAGGAGATGAATGGCTCTATACAAATAGAAGAGTGGAGCTGGGGACTGGATGGATGCCCACTCCATCTCCTTGCCTCTCTCTGTGGCTCTCTCTCTCTTTGGAGTCATGTCCTCAAGCTGCGTGATGGGGTGAAATACCTGCCTTGGAGCTCCCGTGACCCCGTTTGGTGCTCAGTTCCTCCGCTGAACTTATCAGCAACGGGTTCGGCTGTGGACAGATGATAGACAAGGAGAGCTTGGTGTTTGTAAAGACTAGAAGGAGTGCAGGTCTACTTTAGACAGAGACACAGATGGAGTGGCTTTATTTGAAACATAATGTTCATTAGCTTCATTATCTTTGCTTGCTTTAAGAGAAATGGCAGATGGTTTCCTACCTCCAGAGCAAAAGGTTGCATAAAAAAAAGGGTAGGCAGTGTTCTGGTGAGCATGGTTACACAAAAGAGAAGTAATGCTTGCATCTGAAATGACCAATTTTCACATTTTCAGTGTTATGTAAAGGAAAACAAGACTGCAAGGAAAGGCATTTTTGTGCAAAAAAGAATATTTTTATTAGTGGTACTTTCCAGTAATGTTGCAGAGTGTGATAGTAGAGCTGTCTTCATTTACTTTTTAGCATTTTAGTAGCTTATTTGTATTGACTTGGAAAGGCAAACAAACCCCCAAACGTCTGATAGGTACTAATTAGATTTTCAGTTCAGAAAGAGAACAAGAAATTCACATTATGTATCTAATTAAACTGGCTATTAAATTAATAATGAGCCTGTTTTTCAGATGTATTAATATACCTCCACGGTCTATTTGCAACTTTTTTTTGTTTTCCAGACCTTGTCCACTCTGACAAAAATACCCTCAGATGAGAAGGCACTGCAGACATCCTTGAAAAATAATCACGGCAGGTATCGCCTGTGCGCTCTTGTCCAATGTTCCTACAAGTAGAGCAGGTAGCTCTCTATAAATACTGCTAATGTAAAGTGTTTTGCGTTGGCACACGTTGCGTAACAGTGCAGGAAAATGTGGGAGTGCAAAAATGCACCAACACAATAGTGCTGAAAATACACAGAATGTAATTTTGTTGACCCTGGATAGCAGTATGTGCAGTATTACTCCTCCATCTTTTGGCCATAAAAAGGATAAAATGAGGAATAGTGCTACAAAAGAATATTTCTGTTCCACAAGTGCTGCTTGTAGACAGAATTAGCGTCGGTGTTGCATGGAGTGGGATACGGCACAACAGATGTAAGTCGAGTGTTTAATTTAATTTGACAGCTTCTTATTAACAGAGGCTTTCCCTTTTAACAAACACGGTCCAAGCAAGTGTTGGTTTACAGAGCGCTGCGTTAAGGAAGCTCAAGTCGGTGCTTTGGCTCTCGCTCACTCCTGGGTCCCGTTGCTCTAATTATGCAGTAAATCCGGAATTTGATTTTTGTTACTAAAACGGTGTGATGTGATCGCTGTGAGGGTTTTTCGAATTTTACGCAGTATTTTCAAGCCCGAATATGATAGATACAGGAATAAGAATACAAGTAGCTGGTTATGATTGCCAGAGTCATCCTAGCCGGTCCAAACTCTGGACCGAGACTGGAAAATAGAGGACAAGTAAGCCAATTTCTCTGTGCCACAGGAGGTTTGGGCACCCTGCCAAAGGAAAATAGGCTAGCCAAATAATGAACACCCCCCACCCCAATGAGGTTATGTTTTCACCAGCATTTCTCTCTTCATTGGATTCTTAGAAGGGCATCTCAAAAAGTAGCAGAGGGATTTTGTAGCCAGTTTTTTGATAGGTGGGATTTTGGTTAGGGAAGAGTGGATTACATTGTCAAGCGGGTATGTGTTGGGATGTGGATAGGAAAAAAAACACACTAGCAGTGCGTGTCATGTGATGTTCTGTACAACAGGTTCATCCAGATGATTTGGATGCACAGTCCCATATGGCCTTTCTGTAAGAGTAAAGCTAGACGCACAAAAGCTAAGGAATCCTCCAATTTAACTACGATGACAGTTTTGGTATATTCTATAGTTATACAATCCATCCAAAAGCTGCATCTTTTTTTACACATGTGAGGCAATGGTACAAGTCTGGCTTTATATTTACAAAAAAAAAAGAAAAAGGAAAAAAAAAGCGAAATCTGAGGTGTGATTTAGCGTTAATTCAATGCATAAACTTCCCAACTGATTGGTGCAACAGATGCTGTAAAGGCTTTGGACATCTGTTACTTTTTTTTCCGACTGATGATCTAGTCAGTAATGTGAGGACTCTAACAAGCCGCTCCAGTCTGCCTTTTGTTTAAAATCACCTCCGCATAATCACAGTGTAAGCCGAGACGCGGGCCCGGAAGACTGACATTTGGGTTTTCAAATTGATAAACAAAGCGAACCAGATAACTCAAGCACAATCTCAATGACAGCGCTGACCTTCCGCTCGGATCATACCATCCTCATGTGACTGCAGCCCCATGAGCACAATATCACAGGGTACGGATGGATGAATCAGGCCACGACCTTAATCATCTTATGTTGGTTTGTGGCATCATAAAATCCCTGAACGCGCACTTGACTGAAATCCACATCCATAATTCATGGTTAGTATGCACGTCTTTAAATATTTCATGTATGGGAGGTGATTTTCTACTTTTTGAAGAATGTCTCTTTTTGAGGCCGTTGCATTCCTATTTAGCTATTCTGTCATGAAGCATCAAGAATGTGCAGTCACACACACACACACACACACACACACACACACACACACACACACACAGTGTTTATGTAACCCTGATTCATATTCATATTTAACAGTCAGACTGGATCGTAGACCGGAGCAGGACCTATTTCAGAGAGAATAACGAGAGAAAACCCAGTCTGCTTTAAGTTGCGTGCTTTTTCCTTACTAAATCTCCTGTGTCACACCGTCCGGTGCTGCTGGCTGATTGTTGCTTCTCATTTCAAAGTCAGAACCTTGGTGAGTCCCAGAGCTGCATTCCCTCTAATCCATGTCCATGTCCAGTTCTAGCTACTTTTCTCTTCCTTCCCCCTGGCAACTTAGCCATCCTTCTGCTTAACTTGGAGCCTCTTCATCACCTTAGGCCTCCAACGACATTCTGATTCCGCTTTTATCCTCAATCCCATCTCACCTCGGCTGCCATATTTTTCTGCTTGGTTCACGCACGAGCTGAACTCTCAGCATCATCTCACAATTCTGTTATTTCAATTCTGCCATGTTTTGTTTTTGCTTTTAAGTCGTATCAGTTTAGCACGTCTGCTAAGTATATGCTATTTCACACTGGATAAAAACATGCCCCATATGTTGAAAATGATCAAGGAGGGAAACGTATGCTTTGTGTTACAGAATGTGTTAAACATTGTCAAAGTCTCAAAAATCTGAGGTTGACGATGGCAGTGATTCATCCAGTAAGCCACGCCCATATGTCTCCAACCTCTGTCAAACGCTCATTTCTTGGGTTAGTCCATCACTTCCTTAACCTGTTGAATCTAAAAGTGCCTGTTTTCACCCAGTGTGCAGAATGCTGTTTCAGCAAGACTGAGCAAGAGTGGATCAATGAGCTTTTTTTGTAAAGACTTCAAAATAAAACCCCAAATGAGGTCTTCACACGTGGAAACAACACGGAAATCTGTAAAAAAGCTCTTTTTGAATCGCTGTGTTGGAATCACTCCTCCATGTCATTTCACACAGCTGAGGACATATTCTCCTCATAAAGATTTACGTCGTAACTTCGCCCTTTTGTTATGACATTGTCTTCTACCCACGATATTTGCTGTCTGTAGTCAGGAGAACACAGCTCTGTGCCTGTGATGGACCCAGTAACATTTGTGCAGATGCTTTTTCATCGCCTTTGGGTGGATTTATTTATAACTCCCCACACATAATCGCGACCTCAGCCAAGATGACATCGCACTGTCATTTAGATTTTCTCACAGGAAGTAAAATCTGATCTTGAATGTCCTATCTGACATTTCTCTTGGATCAATAAAGCTCGACTTTGGTCGCAGAGCCATGCATTTCTTTTCTTCTGGAATGTGGAAATTGAATGAATGCTCAGCAGGGCCTCCACCTCTGTGTGTTGGCTCCTGTGCATCATTTATTGTCATCGTTCCTCTCCATGCCCGCTTTCATAATTCACTCGTCATATTTTCCATTTTTTTTGTGTGTTTTTTTTCATATTTCATGGTTATTATCCATTCCACTCCTGTATGGCTTTGTTGTATTTGTATGAATATTTAATCTGTTTAGATGGAAAGTAACATGGCTGCAGCGCATTACATGTTGTCATTAGTGATATTTGTTGTCGCAGCACTCTATTAGTGACAATTTTTTGCCTTGAGCAGTGTACATTCTGTATTATGACAGGCTCCTCATGTATTGACAGTCTACTGATCTTATTTGTGTCATCATATCTTGCGTGGGGAAAGATTAAGCATTTCTGGCCACCTAAAGAGAAAAAATGACTTGCGGATTCTTACTATAATAATAATTTCTCATTTCATTATCAACGCCTTCTGTCTCTGACACTATGATAATCCTGGGCAGGTTTTTAAAAAAAAAAAAAAATGTAACAATGAACACTGTCAGAAAGTGATCTTGACGGTCTCTGACATGGAGCCTCACTAAAATGCCGTACAGTGTGTACTTTGTTATGTCGTGCCACATTCTGTAAAACACTCATTAGGACTCCGAAGCACGAGGGGAGACTGACAAAGAGGCATAAGTGCTCAAGCTTAAGACGTTTATCCGCTCCTTCATACCAAATAAATGAAGACTGAATATTAATAGCGGCCCTTAAAATCTTTGACTAATAACCCACCCAAAGGCCTCTTCCTGCATTCGAAGGTGATGGGGTATCTTAAGGTTTATCCCTCTGGAGGATGCTTCATTCAAAACTATATTTTATCTTAGTATTCATCCATCCTCCCCCATTCTGTCATCCTGTCTTTGCACTTCTTTTCTGGGTCTCCGGTGTGGCAGTCACCCTTCCAACCCTGCATGAATCTTTATTGATGTGCCGTGGGTGACTTGGCCAGACTTTGGGGGAACATTGATTAAACAGGGCGACAGGTTATTAGCCATCTCTTTTGTTTATCCAGCTGAACGGAGTACAGCAGAAGTGTAGAGCTGGAAGCAAAGCAGAGATCAATGTCAGATTCGGAGCGAGGCGATTTTATAAAGCTGCATCAATCATGGCGTCTACCTCTGCGCCATTATTTGATAGAATCTCAGTTTCAACAGCTTCTCAAGGTTATTACAAGACGTCTTCGACAGCCCGGAGTGGGAATGGTTTTAGTTGAAACTATGAACCGTGATCTTAAATTTGTCTGATTTGCTTATTGAGATCAAGCGGTGGTCAAAGCTCATCGTAGTTCTGAACCAATGTTCTACTTTTGTAGACAATGTTCTACTTTTGTTCAGTCATTCTCTATAAAGCAATTTAATACACAATAGGCTCCCTCTTAGAATTAAAATAACCATTTTCAACAACAATGTCTTCCGCTTCATGTTCTTTAAATGCGTGTTAATTAGTAACATCTATTAAATATATTCTCTGTCCCTGAGTGAGGATGAGGAGGGTTTTCTTGCAGCTTTTCCAGGCTTCCCATTTTAAATTTGGTCCTTATATGTCACAATGGAATTTATCTGGTCAGCGATCAAAAGTAAAAGTAGCTGCAATAAAATGTATTATTCAATTTTAGCTGTGAGCTAATGGTCCCTTAACCTCTACATTACAGTGTTGCAATATATAAAACAGTTATAATAAGGAAGACTTATCATTATAGTGGTGGTAGATAAAGTATCAATTTAATATTCAATAATTAAAAAAAATTAAAGGCTTTGACTCATTTTCCTTTATCACTCGGTATTTAAATGCACATTAAAAGTTTAATTATGCTGAGATTAGGGCAATAAAATACATTTATGCATGTATTTGCCATATTGTGTGCGAAATCGTTAGTTTAGTTGAATGAATTAGTCGAAGTTTGCATTTCTGGTGTTCTGTAGCCGTAGTATTGTTTTGTTTGTAGAGAGCGAGCAACTATTCCGCCCCCCACGGACGAGGCCGATGGGACGAATGGCCATTTACCTGCAAAGTGCTGGCTCAGCAGATTTGGCCTCTCTCGTTTCAAATGGGCGGGCTGCCAGGAGGAGAGAAGTGAAAGGTGTTTTTGTTTTGGTTCTTTCTCCGTGTACACACATTGTAGTATGTCCTGCACGGTGACTTACTTGGCTTCTGTACGCTGCCGTTCTGCCTGCTGATGTTGTGTTAAAGGGGCTGACAGAGAGAGCGTGAATGGAAGAAAGTCATGAAGTGAGTCAGCAAGTGTTTAGGGGGGTTTTTTTTGTTGTTTTTTTTCATGGCATTCATCTGAATCCACCTGCTGGTTCCTCATCTGACAAAATTCTCTACATGCAATCCTTGGTGTTTTTAATTACTTTTTTTTTTACTACAAGAACACAAGTCTGGAACACGGAGACGTAAGCCAAGAATTTCAAACGTGGCTAGTCTGCATATTTTT